>JBBPBX010052737.1:0-24092 GCA_038048925.1 Garcialebias charrua
GAATGGTGTGATCAATAGTATCGAATGCTTTTTTTAAATCAACAAAGATACTGATACAATGTTGTTTTTGATCGACAGCAGTAGTTATTTGTTCCATTAATTCCATGAGAGCCATTGATGTAGAGTTTTTTGATCTAAACCCATACTGACTGTTGCTTAGAATATTTTGTTTATCTATAAATTGGTCTAGTCTGTTCACAAATAGTTTTTCAAGAATTTTTGAAAACTGTGGTAACAAGGATATAGGTCTATAATTGTTGAATACACATTTATCACCATTTTTAAAAAGAGGAACGACCTTAGCTACTTTCATATTATCTGGAAAAATTCCTGTTGAAAATGATAAGTTACATATGTATGTGAACGGCTCAATAATATGGCTCATTATGTCCTTTACAAACATCATATCCATGTCCACCCAGTCTTTCGATCTCTTGTCTGTAAGATGTTTTACTACATTCATTATTTCCTCTTTGTTAGTTCCATTTAGGAAAATACTATTTGCACAACCTGTAATTGAGTGGATCATATTTTTATCTACTTTTGGTATCTTAGCTGCAAGGCTTGATCCAACATTTACAAAATATTGATTAAATCCATTAACAATTTCATTTTCATCATGAACTTCATCGTTGTCTTTTACAAAATATTTTGAAATACCAGTTTTTGCTTTATGATTCTTCAGTACACCATTCATTACTCGCCATGTTGCTTTCATATCACCATTAGTTTTATCTAATAATTTACTATAATATTCTTTCTTATGTTTCCTTATAATCCCTACTAATTTATTTTTATACTTTTTATATTTTTCTTCTGCGCTCTGACTTCGTAATTTCAAGAAACATGAATACAAATAATTCTTTTTTTTACATGCATTTCTTAACCCTTTTGTCATCCATGGTTGATCATTCGTATTTCTCTTTGTGTAATTTGTTTGCACACAATTCTTTACATACAGGGTTTCCAAGATATTCATAAACTCATCATATGCTCTGTTCGCATCATCAACATACACATCATTCCAGTCTTGTTTATCCAGATCCTCTTTCAATTTTTCCAAAACTTTTTTTGATGTGTTTATGATCTTTTTCTTCGTTGTGACTGCTTTTGTGATATTTTGATCATTTTTAAAGATTGTGAAAACTGGTAAATGATCACTTAAGTCGGTCGTTAAGATACCACCTATCACATCACCATTTGTTATATTTGTGAAAATATTATCAATTAAAATATGATCATATAATTGAAAGTTTTTATTGTTGTTTTGTAAATAGTTTTGTTGTGTATTTTAATCTGGAATGAATAAATAATCTAAAAAAAAAAACGTTGTCCTAAGTTGGAGTCGAACCTGTGAGGTTTGGAGTGGCGAACCGATGCGTTACCAGTTGAGCTATCGTGACATGCCTATAGCAAAAGGTCCACATTCCTTTTAAAGGAACCGCTGTTCATAGCAAAAGGTTTTGCGTTACCTCATTCAACCTTTATTTAGTCAGGTAAATCTTTTGAACCTCATGGGCTCATTTACGAAAGCGACCTGCTAAAACTAAAGAACAATGAACAGCAGTGTCGCAATAGTTTTGCGTGGGCACGCAAGATTTTTTTTCCCCACGTCCCCTGGGGGGCTCCGTAGTATACCGGTTTTTCCTGCAACGTTAAGAGTTTTTTTAAACAATACAAAGTTTGTTCTGTGTAAATATGCTCAAATGAATTCTACACTCTTAAATGTGCACACAAATGCTTCGACACGTCACATTTGCGGGGCAGAGAGAACTTCCGGGTCATATCCGCTGTCAATAAAAGAAATTACAAAATCGAAACTGACCCGTCGTTATCCGTTTTTTCCATTTTCGTTTTGTGCACAAAATCGGAAATCGGATAACGGATTGTAATCCATTTTTTTGTTTTGGTTCAATAAACGAAAAACGAAAAAACAAGTGGTTTTTTCATTTTTTGTTTCAAATGAAAAACCAACTGCCTGAATGGACCGGGTACACGGACCCGGGACACATAGAGACAATCAACCATTCACTCTCTCACACACCTAAGAACAATTTAGAGTTGCCAATCAGTCTAACATGCATGTTTTTGGTCTGTGGGAGGAAACTAGAGTACCAGGAGAAAAACCACACATGCACGGAGACAACATGCAAACTCCACCCAGAAAGACCCCCGGATCGGGATTTGAACCAGGGACCTGCTCGCTGAGAGGCAGTAGCTCTTCCAGTTGTGCCACCGTGCTGCTCCCATATATAGTTTTTTCTTAATTATTAACATATACTGTACAATATATATTGTTGATAAAATTAGAATATCATGAAAAAGTTGATTTATTTCAGTAATTCCATTCAGCACTCTCTTTGTGTTTAAATTAACGTTAAGAGGTGCTGTGTCATGAATATTTTTCATATGGAAAGGAAATTAGTTATTTATTTACATTTTTCAGCCTTTGAGTCTTGATTTCCATTTTGTTTTTATTTTCCTTCATATTCAGCTGAGTTATAAACCATTCCTCTGAGTCCCATGCAGATGTTTGCATTAAGATGTGCACAGCTTCTCCTGGTGGTAAACTTTAAGTTTTGTTCTACCCAAAGTGTAACTTGATGCTTTTGAAAGGGATTGTGACATGATTTTTTTACTATTCATAAAATTGCTCAAAATATATATATTTTATCATTTAAATATGTTTGTTTTTGCAAACAAAATGATAAATCACTTTAATTTTGCTTTAAAAGTGATTTTGAACTTCAAGCCGTGTTTAATCATGGGAAATCCGATTACACTCGAACGCACCATATGTGATGTCACACTGGGCAGAGGGCTGTGGTGTCTTTAATAGCGGACAATTTAAAACTGGACGAATTTAGCAATCTATGTGAAGATTTGAGCTATTTGTCTTCATTTTGGGAAGCAGAAAATTGTTTGGGTGATGGAACAAGAAACAACAGGATCTAATTTAGGTCTGATGCTGTATCAGACTTCCTTCATGTCGAGCTGCTCATACCTGCGCACTGTGACAAGCCCAGAGCTCTGCCCAGTGTGACATCACAGATGGTGCGTTCGTGTGTAATGGGATTTCCCATGATTAAACACGGCTTGAAGTTCAAAATCACTTTTAAAGCAAAATTAAAGTGATTTATCATTTTGTTTGCAAAAACAAACATATTTAAATGATAAAATATATATATTTTGAGCAATTTTATGAATAGTAAAAAAATCATGTCACAATACCTTTGAAGTGTTAACACTCACATATGTTGATACTAAATAAGTGGATAAAGTACAGTTAACAACATTTATTAAAACTATGTTCAGATGTGTTATTAAGTAAAATGATAAATTATTTTTTGGCTGATCTTCATCTGCACATGGATTTTACAGAAAAGTCTGTTTATTTATTAGGGTGTTTCATTGAAATCATCCAGTGGTTCATGAGATATCTTGCTAACACCACAGACAAACAAGGACACAAACTAAACATTATTGCCCTTTTAAATTTGGCAGCGGGGGATAATTAAAGCAGATTTTTAACTCTAGTCACAACATAATGTGGAACCATGATGTTTGTGGTAATGTGTCTCTTCCAGAGACAGGATGTTTGGCTCCTTTGAGGGAGTTGGCTCTTGCAGATCTGTTTGTTTTAATGGCCGTTCACTTTTGAACGATAAAGACAACGTAAGGGCTGAGCCACGTGCACATCGTCCCCTGTCCTGATCACTTTCCCCATCAGCGTTGCCAAATATACAATTATTTTTCACACAATCCTCTTAGGGTCTATAAAATATACAATTGTTTTCAAAAAGCCCAAGTATACAGTACTTTAGTTATTTGTGTGCATCAGTAGCCTGGCCCTCGCCTTCCTGCACAGCTCCGCTCAATTCTCATTTCCCTTCACTGCACAGTCTGGGACTTCTAATAATAATAATAATAATGAATTCCATTTATAATGCACTTTTCATTAATAAAAATCTCAAAGTGCTTCTCCCATTGACAACGATTTCTCCGGTAGATTTTTGACCGGACCAATCAGAGAACAGAAGGGGCGGAGTTTTTGGCCCCTAACCCACGCCCCCACCTGTCCCAGCGCAGCCAGCGAGCATTCGCATGTTCTCATTCAAAGCGATGCAAAGCGATGCAGGACTGTTTTATATGTGACACAAATTTATTAATTTCCCCTTCTTAATCCCTTATCTGGAGTTTTCTTTTGTTTTTTTCCCCAAAAGTCAAGTAATCGCTCCCTCCTCCCTCCTCCTTCTCCTCCTCACCCTCCGCTGAGTGAAATGAACAAGGAAATGCCTCAGGTTGTCACGAGAGAATTAAAGTCAGGTTTTACGTTGCTGCCCGAGTCCCATCAGATTTCCTGGTCTTCTGGTGTGTTGGACCAGCGCTCCATGGTTTTATTTTATTTTATTAGGACGTTTTATTAACATATAAACACAGAATATCCAAAGGTAGCGAGAGAAAATTCAGCAGGAGGCGGAGCTGAAGTCAAGTTCAGAAGACCACGGGGGAGCGCGCAACCAACGAGCATTCGCATGTTCTCATTCAAAGCGATGCAGGACTGTTTTATATGTGACACAAATTTATTAATTTCCCCTTCTTAATCCCTTATCTGGAGTTTTCTTTTCTTTTTTTTTGCCAAAAGTAAGTGATCATTGCTCCCTCCTCCTCCTCTCCCTCCGCTGAGTGAAATGAACAAGGAAATGACAAGTTGTCACGAGAGAATTAAACTCGGGTTTTAAGTTGCTGCCCGAGTCCCATCAGATTTCCTGGTCTTCTGTGTTGGACCAGCGATCCATGGTTTTATTTTATTTTATTAGGACGTTTTATTAACATATAAACACAGAATATGCAACGGCAGCGAGAGAAAATTCAGCAGGAGACGGAGCTGAAGTCAAGTTCAGCAGACCACGGGGGAGCAGCCATCAGCAGAGGCCACGCCTCCAGCAAGAATCGTTTCTCTATAACAGAAAGTCCAGACCCTAGTCAGAAGCGAAGTGAAGGACAAGGGTCTGGTTTTAACCAGGCTAAGACACAGCTAAATAGTAGCAGAAAAAGCTGAAACTCAGAAACAAGCTATATATTACAAAAGAGGAGTTCATCATATCTGGCTCGTTTCACCTTGAATTCAGCAAGCGTTGTGTTCTTGTGTTACCCGTCTCTATGCATCTTCATGAAGTGTTCCTTTCGTTTTGCCGGCCTGAGACTATAGTTGCTCAACTTCGCATTGCATATCATGCAGATCGGACGCTGACTTCCATCCCGTTCCATGACACAAGTGAATCCATGTTAGACATATTCGTCCAACCACTTTCTTTTTTTGCCCGACATATTTACCGTAGTTTGTAAACACACGACGTACAACTACGACACATCACGCATCAGCACTGAATCTGCAGCCGTCACCAGTGTTGCCAGATTGGGCAGTTCACCGCGATTTTCCTTCTGACTTGCTGGTAGAGAGTGATTTGGGCGGGTGGGACTCTATCTGGCAACACCGGTCACACCGGTGTTTACACTCGTGTCTTTACATTCGGGGCAGAGGCTCCACCGAACCCCTGAGACCGGCTCATCGAACCCCTGGGGTTCGATCGAACCCAGGTTAAGAACCACTGCTATAACATAAAACAAAACAGAAAAGCAAAAATAAAAATAACATTTCATTACCTTCAGGGAGGGTGCAAGGGATGGAGGCATGCTTATTGTGGAGAGGGTGATGTGTCCATGGACTGCTGGCTTGCTGCAGCAGAAGTTGATGGCATTTCTTTTGCTGCTGGAGTAGATCCTAGAGGCGCTGTTGAAACCTTCTTCATAAACTGCTTCATGCTGCTCTGCACTGTCTCCTGCTTTTTGTCCTCCAGAATCTACGTGTAGCATGCAAGGCTGTCCATGACCCCTCTGGAAGCCCTGGCGTACCTCTCCACATCAGCATCCTGAGCCTCAAATAAGGCCATGGTGTCCTGCAGGCTCCTAAAAGCTTTAGCCAAGCCCTGCCTGGTGAATTTCTTGGCCTCAGTTCTTGGCGTAACTTGCTCCTCCTCCTCCTCAATGATGTGCTTCTCCAGCTCGATGAGGTCCTCAGGCGACAATTCGTCTCCTTGTGATGCAGCAGCTCTGTGACATCCTCCTCCTCGATGTCCAAGTCCAGTGACCTGCTCATCTCCACCACGTTCTGGATCGCACTGGTCACTGACTCCTGGGGCACAGGTGAAGCCTGAACAAGCTGTGGACACATCTTTTTCCACACTCCACTCAGGGTGCTCAGCTTCACCCGATCCCAGGAGTGACCAATGTTGTGCAATGTTGAAACAGTAGTTCACGCCTTTGTGACCACACGGCTGGACTACCGTAATGCACTCTATATAGGAATCAGTGATTCGTGTATCTCTCAGCTTCAGAGGGTACAGAACGCTGCTGCACGACTTTTAACTGGCACACGAAAGTTTGACCACATTACTCCTGTTTTAACCTCCCTGCACTGGCTGCCCGTACATTCCAGGATTCATTTTAAAGTTCTTTTATTTGCTTTTAAAGCGCAAAATGGTCTTGCCCCGCCCTATCTGTCCGAGTTGCTGCAGCCATACACACCCTCTCGATCCCTCAGGTCATGTGATCAGCTGCTCCTGAGTGTCCCAAAGACAAAACGCAAGCTCAGAGGAGACCGTGCTTTTGCTGTGGCAGCTCCTAAACTGTGGAACAACCTTCCCTTGAACATCAGACAGGCCTCTTCCCTGTCTGTTTTTAAATCTCTTCTTAAAACCCATCTCTTCTCCCTGGCCTATGACACCATCTGCGATGTTGACTTTTAATAATTTTAGTCGCTTGTTTTATCTGATTGTATGATTCCTCAACTTTTATTATGTGACTCTTATTTATTTTAATCATTTTATTACCTGATTGTGATTGTTTTGTTGTGTGTACAGCACTTTGGTCCTGTAGGTGTTTAAAGTGCTCTATAAATAAAGCTGGTATGGTATGGTATGGTATAGCATCCAGGATGCTGTACTGCTTCCAGAACTGTTTCAGGGTGAGTTCTAGGTCTTTGTCAGTTGCCTCCAAAGCATCACGGATTACTCTCTGGAGGTAGTATGCTTTAAATGTGATGATGACCCCCTGGTCCATGGACTGCAAAAGGGAGATGGTGTTGGGTAGAAGGTAGCCTGGTTAAAACCAGACCCTTGTACTTCACTTCGCTTTGTACTAGGGTCTGGGACTTGTCCCATAGACAACGATTTCTCCGGCAGATTTTTGAATGGACCAATCAGAGAACAGAAGGCAGAGTTTTGTTAGTTTAGCCTGGCGAGGCCAGGCTATTCAGATAAATAGCTCAGAAACCACTCGGTGGATATTTTTTCTGCCACCAGTGTGTAATTATATGGCTCTAATTTACTGACTGTTGGCCTAGATGAAACATTTGAGATAAAATTCGATTTTTTATCATTTATTTTCGTAGCGCACCCGAGGCTGTTTGGAAAATGTCAAACCGAAACTATTTAAATCCAGCAAATTTGACCATTTCGTGAATTGATTTAGGAACTGTTAAGCTCAGGAGCACTTCTGATATAACGTCAGCTAAGAAATATATTTTTTATCAGCAGAGAAATAATAGTTTTTTACCTTGTTTTATTGAAAATTCCTTCGTGGCGGCAGCCATTTTGAATGACGACGTCAGTCGACGTCGTTCAAAACTCCGCCTTCTGCTCTCTGATTGGTCCGGTCAAAAATCTACCGGAGATATCCTTGTCTATGGGAGAAATGCCAGACCCTAGTACAAAGCGAAGTGAAGTACAAGGGTCTGGTTTTAACCAGGCTAGGTAGAAGGTAGACCGCTTTCACATCTGGGTGAAGGTCATCCAGATGTGCAGGGTGGCCAGGTGCATTGTCCAACAGCAGCAGGATTTTGAAGGGAATGCTGTTGGAGATGCAGAACTGCTTGACATCATCACAAAATGGTTCGTGAACCAGTCCTCGAATACAGCCAGTGTCACCCATGCCTTTTTGTTTGAGGTCCAATACACTGGCAGCTGAGCTTTATCAATCGTCCTGAAGGCTCTGGGATTCAAGGACTGGTACACCAAGAGCGGTTTCAGCTTACAGTCTCTAGCAGCATTCCCCCAAACAGCAACGTGAGACATTCTTTGCCCACTTTGTGACCTGGAGCTGTTTTTTCCTCCTTGCTGATGTAGGTGTGATCAGGCAAACGCTTCCTAAACAGTCCGGTCATTGAAGACCTGCTGTGCTGTGTAACCTCTATCTGTGATTATTTGGGCCAGTGTGTCTGGGAAGTCACGTGCTGTGTCGACATACCCACTGGCGGCCTCACCTTGTTGAAATGCACACACATATGACAAGATTAAGCTGATGTAACACCGTAATAAAGCTGATGTAACACTGTACAGTAATATAAAGATTGATTAAACCAACCACGAGAGGCAGTAAACTCCTCTGCCACGTTGCCCTCCCCCTTCGCGGCTTTTAAAGCCTCATAGATCTGTCTAGATTTTTCCTGGATCACCGACAAGCTAACCGGTACGTGACGTTGACTCTGATTCTCAATCCACAAAATCAACAAGCGTTCCATCTCCACAATAAGACCGGTCCTTTGTTTTGTAATTACCGTAGCTTTCATCGGCGCTGACCCTCTCACATGCCCCAGGATTCGAGCTCTATCAGCTATTATTGTCCCGACTGTGGAACGTGCCAACTCCATTTGTTTTCCGATATATTACGGCGTTTCTCCCTTATCGGCACATTTTAAAATCTCCAACTTTACCTCAATAGTGATCGCTTTGTGTTTCTTCACCGCGCTCCCATCCGAAGACTGCTTTCCTCTTTTTGGGGCCATTGTAAAGTTAGCACACTCATGTTAGCTACTACCAAACTCTCTCAAAAAATCACTACTGTATCTCTCTCTGTTCGCCAAACTCACCACGCTGCTCGTCTCGCGCCGTTACCTTAAATACCGTACTGATTCTGTATCACTCCGCCTTTGTCCTTTGGGGGGTTACAGTACGCCTGTAACCTTCCGCTAATGTAATTTTCCATTGTCACGGCGCAAAGGTACGCCCGCCCCCTCTCCCACTCTTCCTCAAAGGTAACCCCCCTCCCACCATTTATTTGTTTATTTATTTTACAAATTAAAATAAAATGGCAATCAAAAGGACAGTCAAAAGGAAAAAGTAGCGAAAAAACAGCTAGATTATAAAGCGGTGTAGAAAACTAAAAGCTGGAACATGTCTGCATTGGTTTTTGCCAGGAACTTAACAGATGTTTAAAGCCATTTAGAGAGGTCAAGGTTTAGATATATATAAATATCTGACAACCTATTATTAAACAAGAACATATGCATGAGTCAGGATAAAGAACATATGCATGAGTCAGGATAAAAACATACTGTACATTTCCCCCTGCAGTAAAGCTGCTATCTGTTCATAGGGCTCATATTCTTTAAAATGGCAACAAATAAGTCAGTGGGATCTGCTGCCTCTGCAGAAGATGGCCATGAAATGTGAGCTCTGTGATCTGCCAGTATTAAACTACATGAAGAGTAAGGGAAAACCGTGGGCAAAGCTGCAGCCTCTTCCGCTCCTGCAGTTCAAAAGGGACATTTCAACAACCCTGCACTAAATCGTACATTCAACACTACAAGACATTTTAACGGTGTGGTTGCAGAAGTTTCAACTTATTCGTTAGTTAAAATGAGCTCAAAGTGACAAGAGGCATAAGGAGCAAACAACAGAAGTGAAAAAGAACTAATGTAGATGGTTTCAATGCAGGATTTGAAACACTTTAGATCTGTCCTCGCAGCACTGGGTGTTCATTTATTTATGTAATGTTGTTGAGCTCACTTGTTTGTGACTATCGGTGCAGTCGATTTTCCACTTTTTTAAAAACAGGTTTAGTTCATCAGGGCTAAATTGATTCATGTTGTAGTTCATCTTTTTGTCTGAGTACAAAGAATATTTCTGTGCAACAAATTCATTCGGTCATTAAAGATCGGGGTTTAAGTTACAAACATTAACATTAGACTCAGGAAGATCATGTGTTTTATAAAAAAGGCGTTGTTTCCCAGAACCTGACGCCCCAATGCCAGGTGAACCACCATCTGTGCTAACTAAAGAAATACATTTTTAATCAAACCCAGCTCTTGTCCTCTAAATAAAAAATAGTTGAACGGAGGGATTTGTGCATTAAACCTCCACATCAAGCAAACTCTAGCTTTTTTAATTAATCTTTTAAGAACTGGACTAATTAATTGGACTTTATTCATTTTCTTTTGTTTAAACTATACAGGCTTTATAAAATAAAAAATAAAAAATCAAGAATATCACCAGAGGTTCTCAAATTCACAAAACTGTCAGTGAAATGTTTCATGCTGCACCTCCTGAATAATTATCAGGCCAGCCTCGGCTCAGCTTGACTGAAACAAGATAAACTGTGACAGAGGAAAATGTATTAAACAAACAGCTCTCTGGATTTACATGATTTTGAGATATTTGCTCGCAGTCATGATCAAACTAATAACAGTTTTCATGACATTTTGTCTCTACCTAAGAACCGCATAATGCTGAAAGAGTAAATCACACTGCTCCATCCACCTCTGATAAGAAATCACCTTTTACAGCCTTGACAAAAAAAAGTTTTCACACCCATAAGTATTAAACTTGTTATTTTATCTCAGAGAACTTTACTAATTGGCTTTTCTATGTATGTGAATGTTCCTGTAAAGTGCCCTGAGACAACGTTGTTGTGATTTGGTGCTATATAAATAAACTGAATTGAATTAAATTGAATTTGATGTATTCTAGCGAATTAAAATGTAAATGTGAAAATATCTAAACATTAATTTCACTTGCCATGTTTGGTCCTGAATATAAAAATCCATCAATTTTCTCCTACTTATCCGGGATCGGGTCGCGGGGGTAGCAGCCTAAGTAGGGAGGCCCAGACTTCCCTCTCCCCAGCCACATGGAGCAGCTCCTCTGGGGGAATCCCAAGGCGTTCCCAGGCCAGCCGAGAAACATAGTCCCTCCAGCGTGTCCTGGGTCTTCCTCTGGGTCTCCTCCCAGTGGGACATGCCCGGAACACCTCACCAGGGAGGCGTCCAGGAGGCATCCTAACCAGATGCCCGAGCCACCTCAACTGGCTCCTCTCGATGTGGAGAAGCAGCGGCTCTACTCCGAGTCCCTCCCGGATGACTGAGCTTCTCACCCTATCTCTAAGGGAGAGTCCAGACACCCTGCGGAGAAAACTCATTTCAGCCGCTTGTATCCGAGATCTCGTTCTTTCGGTCACAACCCAAAGCTCATGACCATAGATGAGGGTGGGAACGTAGATCTGACTGATAAATTGAGAGCTTTGCCTTTTGACTCAGCTCTCTCTTCACCACGACAGACCGGTACAGCGCCCGCTTCACTGCCGACGATGCACCTATCCGCCTATCGATCTCACGCACCATTTTCCCCTAATTTGTGACGAAGACCCCGAGATACTTAAACTCCTCCACTTGGGGCAGGACCTCCTCCCCGACCCAGAGAGGGCACTCTACCCTTTTCCGGCTCAAGACCATGGCCTCAGATTTGGAGGAACTGATCCTCATCCTGGCTGTGTCACACTCGGCTGCAAACCGCTCCAGCGAAAGCTGTAGATCACGACCTGATGAAGCCAATAGGACCACATCATCTGCAAAAAACAGAGAAGTGATTCTAAGGCCACCAAAACGGATCCCCTCAACACCTTGGCTGCGCCTAGAAATTCTGTCCATAAAAGTTATGAACAGAATCGGTGACAAAGGGCAACCTTGGCGGAGTCCAACTCTCACTGGAAACGAGCCTGAGTTACTGCCGGCAATGTGAACCAAGCTGTGACACCGGTCGTACAGGGACCTAACAGCCTGTATCAAAGGGCCTGGTACCCCATACTCCCAGAGTATCGCCCACATGGTTCCCCAAGGGACGTGGTCGAACTCCTTCTCCAAGTCCACAAAGCACATGTAAACTGGTTGGGCTACCTCCCACACACCCTCCAGGACCCGCTGAGGGTGAAGAGCTGGTCCAGTGTTCCACGACCAGGACGAAAACCGAACTACTCTTTCTGAATTCTAGGTTTGACTATCCGACGGACCCTCCTCTCCAGAACCCCCTGAATAGACCTTACCAGGAAGGCTTAAGAGTGTGATCCCCTATAGTTGGAACACACTCTACAGTCCCCCTTTTTGAATAGGGGAACCACCACCCCAGTCTGCCAATCCAAGGGAACTGCCCCCGATGTCCATGCAATATTGCAGAGTCGTGTAAGCCAACACAACCCCACAACATCCAGAGCCTTAAGGAACTCTGGGCGAATCTCATCTATCCCAGGGTTCCTGCCACCACGGAGCTTTTTAACCACATTGGAGAGCCCGATCCAAAGTCCCCAGACTCCGCTTCCTCAGTGGAAGACGTGCCGGTAGGATTGAGGAGGTATTTGCAGAATTCTGCCCACCGACCCACGACATCCCGAGTTGAGGTCAGCAGTGCACCACCTCCACTATAAAGAGTGTTGGCGGCATACCATACTTCATATTTCTTTACAAACATATTTTTAACTTTACAAAAGGACAACTTTTCAGCAGCAGTATTGATTTATTAACAGATTAATTTAAGTCCAGTGCACACTGTCACAGATAACTTTTTACTTTACCTTAAATATAATATTCATATTATGTGTCTGTCTTCAGAGTGAAAAAATACTGTGCCCCCAGGTGATTATGATGTAATGATGAATCATACATTTCCTGTTAGCATAGTGCATCTCATAATTGATAGGTCTTGTCTAGGTTTTTCATTTAATCTAATAATGCAGAGTACTATGTCTTTCTGAACCATTTTTCTGTATTTTTTTCACCACATGTAAGAAAGCTGTAAAACTAGATTGAACTTTTTGTCATTTACACCACTCCTGCAAGCTGTGTGAAAAAGCATCCTGTACAACTGGTGTCGGTTTATTGAAATAAACACATTCAAAGACCACTTTTGAAAACATATTTTATTAAAGCACGTGTTTCTGTACACGTTTTATTTAGATTTCCACAACAATAATTTTAGTCAGCTGCATTTTTGGAATTCCATATTTCATAGAGACCACATTCTTGACACTCTCCCTGTGTCAGTCAATGTCTGCAGCTGATAAAAAGTATCTGGGACTACACACTGCAGGATCAGAGAGCCCTTTCTACGAGCTGATCGCTCTGTGTGTTGAAGGAGTGTTGTCTGTTTATTTATAGGAGTTTCTAAGGTTCCAGCACTGGGGTTGCACTTTAGAGACAGATTCAATTACAGTTCCAGTGAAGGGTAAAAATACATCTTATCCATACATCTATCCAAACACAAGTACAAATTCCTAATACAGTATGAAACTATAGGCATAGGTAACTATAGCTGATCACTCCCCTTAAAACAAACTTGAAAACAAAAAATAAACAAACAAAAAAATCTGTTAAATATGGGTTAAAGTTATGTACTGTACTGTCATCCATCCAGTACATTATTTTATCAACTGAAATTATTGAAGTTCCATGATTTGTTTGATTATAATATTTTATCAATTATGTATAGGGCTCAGAATAACGAATTACCTTTAAATATCCAAATGAATTTTGTTAAAAGACAAAGTTGTTATAATCTTAAGGGGACAGAGATGTTTGTAAAACCACAATTCAGAACTAGTTTGAAGGGACGTTCTACCTCAATCCAGGGAATTAGATTATGGAATGGCTTGGAGAATGTAGTTAAAAATGCCAAGTCAATGTTTACATTTAAGAAAATGATCAAAAGGAATTTGTTGAAAAAATATATATGAATTAGCATAATGTGTATTGTATCAATTATTAGTTATGTATTAGTATTAGAAAATTAGAAAGAGTTAGTCATTTTGTACTGCTGGTGAAAGATTATTATTGTTTAATCTGATTGTTTGAAAAAAGGGGCAGATATAATAAGATTTATTCTTCTTTCTGCTACCTTTCATTTTTTTACATTGTGTACGTATCATTAATGGGATTGTCTTGTATTGTGTTTCTTTTGTAAAAAAATGAACAAATTTAATAAGCATAAACATAAACATACAGTTAATATTCTTTCATATTTATGAAGTTTATAGTGCTTTGACTGAAGTGAATTTGGATAGACGGTAAAATTTTACACATTTTGTACTTACAGAACAGTAAAAATATTCTGTCATATCTTACACAACAGTTTTAAGCTGTTTCGATGTGCAGACTTCATCCCAAAATGCAGCTTCTCTATAAGCAAACAAAAAACTATTCCTTGGCATGAATTAAAAAAAGGACATAAACCATGTATCCATACTTTACATGGTTTTGTCATTGGGACACAGAGACAAATGAAAATAAACAACAACAACCAATCACACGCTCACTTAAGCCTCCAGTAGACCTCAGCGTCCTGCCTGTACGCCACTCTATGCGCGCATTCTGTGCGCACGCGTTCGCTGGCACAGCTCTGCTTTCTTTCTCACGTTAAATGCTCGCGTTTTCGCTCCAAATCCTTGTTGTAGTGATCAGCTGCGCGCGAAGCAGGACAAACTGAGGTCGCTGATTGGTCACTTGCTGACACGCCTACTGAAATGATTGACAGCGAGCGGGACAAGCCGCTGTCTCTGCTCCAGACGAGCAGCGGTTCGCTCGGCTGCTCCCGCTGTGGTCTTTCTATCTTTATACGTTAATAAAAACTAATAAAAAGTGAAAAAAAACAAAAACAGGGAGCGCTTTTCCTGCAGCCCACCAGGAAATATTTAAAACCTCGTGCAGCCAGGTAGGACCTGAATTCATTCATTTCAGTCATCGAGTGAACGGAGGAAGAAGCGATTACTTGACTTTTGGCAAAAAAACAAAAGAAAAGGCCCGATCAGCGATAAAGAAGAGGAATTTAATTCATTTGTGTAACATACAAAACAGTCCGGCGCCGGGGAAGTTTATGGTCAGACACCGCACAAGCGTACGCGGTCGTAAAAAAAGAGCTTTGCGCGTTCGTGCCCTGAGGGGCTACGCTTTTGCCACAGCGTACGTACGTCGTACAGAGGCGTATAGGCAGTACGCACAGGTATACTGCGGGCTTCACACCTAGAGACAATTTAATTACCGTAATTGTTGCCATATAAGTCACACCTTTTTGCATAAATTAGCATACCTGCAACTTATAAAAGCGACTAATATACGTTTTCCCCACATTTATAACCCAGATTTTGGCTGAGATCTGACGATTTCATTCATTCTAACTTGGAAAATATTAAACACTATCATTTTCAGCCCCTAGAGGGCACTTGACTAATATGGCAAGCCAGATCTCATTAATAGGTAAAAGTGGCTAATAATGAGGCACTTGGCTTGCCATATTGCCACCTTCATCTCACTCCTGGAGCACACATCAAATCAGCTGCAATTTGCCATGCTGCTCAGGCACAATACACCTGATTTGACCATTAAAGTTCCTTTATTAAGGAAAAGTTCAACTGAGACACACCTTTACTGTAATGTCGAGCAAACAAATAATTGTTTTTAGGTGCTTATCTTGGTAAATTTCAAAGAAATGCACAGCAAGTCCTTGCGTTGCGTGCTCCCACAGCCGCAAATCAGCATTTGAAATGTAGCTACCTTACTGTAATTTCGACCAAACAAATAATTGTTTTTAAGTGTTAATCTTGTTAAATTCTTATTAAAGTCCTCCTGTGCACACTCCCGCATCCGCCATTTGGCAGCCAATCATTTTTGGCACAACACCGGCCCACATTTCCGAGTTGTCAGAGGTGACGCGTAACAAACATGACGCGTCAGCAGCAGTGACGCATAATAGATGTGACAAACAGCGTAGTGACTTATTTGTTTGTTCCATTGTATTAGACATATTTGGACTGATGCGACTTGTACGGCATGACGTTCACAGCAGAAAGTATGATACCTATCATGCAGGTTTTATGTTTGCGGGAGGAAATCTAGTGCCTGCACACCCTAGAGCAGGGGTCACCAACGTGGTGCCCGCGGGCACTCGGGTTCCCCCAAGGACCATTTGAGGTGCTCTGTTCTAAAAATAGCACAACTCACTACTAAGCTGCATTTAAAATGTCATTTTATTCAGTTGTTATTCTTTTTTTGCATTTATATATATATTTTAAAATGTCTATCTTAAAAATATGTTCTTAAAAGTATGTTTATTATTTTTTTTAAAATCAATTTACGCTTTGTTATTTCCGAACAGTTTATCAAACTGGTGCCCTTTCCGTACCCATGAAGTAGCTCTCAGTTTCGAAAAGGTTGGTGACCCCTGCCCTAGAGTGTATTGACTCAGCTTTTTGTTTGTTTTTAATAATAACAACAAGGTATTACTTCACTAAAGGAGAAATCTAAAGTAGGAGAATTTTGGTGTGGTGCGTTCAGGTTTGTTATCAGCTGCATGGCAACAACACAGTCCAGATGGTCAGCACCAGCAGCAGTCCCCTGACGTAATAGAACAGTTCTGCAGTCTGTTTACACTACAGAGCTAACTGTAACGTGGAGGAGCATGACAGGTGAGGTGCAAAAAAGGAAAGCGCCGGAGTTAACACTAAGTACCGGTACACAGAGCTCCAGAACAAGGGAGGCCTTGTGAGTGCCAGTGTAAATGTGGTACTTCCTACAAAATAAGTACTCAAAAAAAGAAAAATCTGCACTTACTTCAAATAACTTGCACTTATTTGCATAGGCAGCACATTTTTGAGGATTTAGCAGTTTTTATTTAAAATTAACAAACTTAATAAAAAAAAAGTAATAACAACATAGTCTATTGTTTAAATTGTAGAGTACAGTATTTTTTGTTTTGTCCTGCTTTTGTATGTGAATGTGCAACAGTCAAAAAGGATTCTTTGAAACTTTATTTTAAAATGTCAAACACATTCTTAGTACTGCCAAAATAACTGAAAATATTTTAAATAGATTTATGTCGCTGGTGCGTCCACACAGGTTTTACAGTTGTAGCAATAGAAGTATTTTTATGTGTTGTGAAGGCTTTGCTGTCTTGACAGCTTGACAGGTTGTAACTTTAAATATTTAGGAGAGTACACATTATTATCATCACTACTGAGAATGGGTACCATGTCCAACTGGCTGGAAAAGGGTGAGATGGCAGCTGACCAGATGATGACGACTGAACAAGATGTCTCCATCCTTTGCCAAGGTGAAGCGACAAAATCACTTCTGAAAATCTACTAAAAGATGTGAATACAGTTTTACAAACAATACCTACTGGGATCTTATTGATGTACTTTGCTATAAGACATAAACTACAAAGGAGTATTTCCCCTAAGAAGTTAAAAGCTAAGACAAAGGCAACATGAAAATAAGTCAGCTAGCTGTCAGAAATAAAAAGATCTTCTGAGAAAATACTACAAATGATCCATTCCTGATGCTCTAGAGCAGTGGTCCCCAACCTTTTTTGCACCACAGATCGGTTTAATGTCAGACTATATTTTCACGGACAGGGGGTGAAGAGTCTGAAGGTCCTCCCCCAGAGAATTTTGGATAAAATAGATGCCATTTCCTGCATTCTGGTGTATTTTACAAAGGTTTATTACAGTAGATTAACATGAAACAAAATATGTAAACTCATTATTGAAACAAATGAATATACAAGGTTCACTTTTTGAATGGAATTACTGAAATAAATCAACTTTTTCACAATATTCTAATTTTATGACCAGCACATGTATTTCAAATTTACTTTTAATCACTTTATGTCCATCCATCCATCCATCCATACATTTTCGTCCGCTTATCCGGGGTCGGGTCGCGGGGGTAGCAGCCTAAGTAGGGAGGCCCAGACTTCCCTCTCCCCAGCCACATGGAGCAGCTCCTCTGGGGGAATCCCAAGGCGTTCCCAGGCCAGCCGAGAAACATAGTCCCTCCAGCGTGTCCTGGGTCTTCCTCTGGGTCTCCTCCCGGTGGGACATGCCCGGAACACCTCACCAGGGAGGCGTCCAGGAGGCATCCTAACCAGATGCCCGAGCCACCTCAACTGGCTCCTCTCGATGTGGAGAAGCAGCGGCTCTACTCCGAGTCCCTCCCGGATGACTGAGCTTCTCACCCTATCTCTAAGGGAGAGTCCAGACACCCTGCGGAGAAAACTCATTTCAGCCGCTTGTATCCGAGATCTTGTTCTTTCGGTCATAACCCAAAGCTCATGACCATAGATGAGGGTGGGAACGTAGATCGATCGGTAAATTGAGAGCTTTGCCTTTTGACTCAGCTCTCTCTTCACCACGACAGACCGGTACAGCGCCCGCTTCACTGCGGATGCTGCACCTATCCGCCTATCGATCTCACGCTCCAGTTTTCCCTCATTCGTGAACAAGACCCGAGATACTTAAACTCCTCCACTTGGGGCAGGACCTCCTCCCCGACCCGGAGAGGGCATGCTACCCTTTTCCGGCTCAAGACCATGGCCTCGGATTTGGAGGAACTGATCCTCATCCCGGCCGCATCACACTCGGCTGCAAACCGCTCCAGCGAAAGCTGTAGATCACGAACTGATGAAGCCAATAGGACCACATCATCTGCAAAAAACAGAGAAGCGATTCTAAGGCCACCAAAACGGATCCTCTCAACACCTTGGCTGCGCCTAGAAATTCTGTCCATAAAAGTTATGAACAGAATCGGTGACAAAGGGCAACCTTGGCGGAGTCCAACTCTCACCGGAAACGAGCCTGACTTACTGCCGGCAATGCGGACCAAGCTCTGACACCGGTCGTACAGGGACCTAACAGCCCATATCAATGGGCCTGGTACCCCATACTCCCGGAGTACCCCCCACAGAACCCCCCGAGGGACGCGGTCGAATGCCTTTTCCAAGTCCACAAAGCACATGTAAACTTGTTGGGCAAACTCCCACGCACCCTCCAGGACCTGCTGAGGGTGTAGAGCTGGTCCAGTGTTCCACGATTAAGTGCAGGATCCTTTTTAATTTAATTAGTATATCCCACAGCGAGGTCAGCTGTGCCTCATCCTCCCTGCTCTGCAGTGATTCACACATCCGATTGAACAAAAAACATAGGAACTTATTCATAGTGCAAAACTTTTATTATATTAGTGTTTTTTAATAAAATTGCCCATGACTTTGAACTTTTAGGGCCAGAGATTTTTTTTTTTAAAGAGCAGCAGCAGAAATGAGAAGGAACAGTTCTGATGTGAATTCAAAAAAGTTCAAGAAAAAACATGCTCTGATGTGATATTAGGAAGCTTTGTTTAAAATTATAGTTTTATTTAGTTAATAGTTTTACAGTCACTCTTTGTCAGGCGGGTTGAAAAATATGCAGTGTAATCCTTCAAATGTGCAGATACGGCTGCACGCCTCCTCCTGTCTGCTCCTGACCACGCAGCCGAACGGGCAATGTAGAACCAATCTGCGCATGCGTCTCAGAAGCTTACCACTTGTGTGTGTGTTAACCTGCATCAAAAGTGAGTCGTTAACGGATGTGGTAGAGAGAATTCGGTGATTTTTCCAAAAAATATAAATAAATATATATATATATATTTTTTTTTGTGGCCCGGTAAAAATTGACCCACGGCCCGGTACCGGTCCACGGCCCGGTGGTTGGGGACCACTGCTCTAGAGAATGCCTCACAGCTCTAGTTACCTGCTTAAAGATGCACACTCGAGATGAGAAGCAGGAGAATAATTGAATTAATCAACCTTTAAGAGATTGCAGATCTCTTTTGCAAAGGAGGCCTGGGCCTGAAAGCAGCCTAACATACATGTTTTTGGATTGTAGGAGGAAACTGGAGTACCCAAAGATGACCAACGCAAACACGAGGAGAACATGCAAACTCCAAGCAGAAGAAACCCATGTCCAAACCGAGGATTGAACACATGGCTTTGTTGCTGTGAGTTAACAGTGCTAACCACTAATCCATCATGCTGCCAAATAGAAATAAGAGTTGCTCCATCACACTATCTAGAGTGTACTCTCAATGGCAGGAGAAACCTATGGGTCTACTGGTCATCTTTTATTGATGCCTCATAGCTACAGTAAGGTCTGAACACAGAAATCTTCTAGAACCAGCGTCCATCACAAAGACAAACTTCCATTAAATAATCTCAGGTATGAAAAGCTGGACTGGACCAGGACTACTACACTGCACATGATCCACACCTACTGGCCAAGAAATTTGACCGCTCTCAATAAGCTCCTAGCAGCACAAATGAACCAGCTGCTAATAGAAGGGACCCCATCTAGAGAGATTGACCCAAAGCTGGACAGAACTGGCCATAACAAACTGTAGCTAGGGGCAATCCCATCCAACTACCTGTCAATCACTTGCTTCTTTATATTATGGAAGCATGTTTCAGGCATCATTGCAACCAAGAATAGAAACATGGGTCAATACCTGAGTGAAGCGGAGGCTAAGCACCAGCGACTGGTCAACAGAACAGTCACATAAGGTTTCAAAACATAATAATAATAATAATAAACTTTATTTGTATAGCGCCTTCCTACAATGCCTTGCATTGACCAAGGTGCTTAACAGGACAGAAAATATAAAAACCGGTACAATAAATCAGTGAAAATAGAATAAAAGCAACAGCAATAAAAGGAGGCAATGGAAATAAAAATGCTACATACTAAAATACCAAAAATAATAAAAGTTACACACTGAAAGCGTTTTTGAAGAAGTGGGTCTTCAGTTTGGATTTAAACAGAGTCAGATCAGAGGTGGCACACAGCTCAAGGGGGAGGCTGTTCCAGGCTTTTGGGCCTGCAACAGAAAAGGACCGGTCTCCCCATTGTTTGTACCTTGAGCGAGGCACCTCCAGCAGGTGTTGACTGGCAGAGCGTAAAGCTCTGCCGGGCTGATGGACTTTCAAAAGTTCTGAGATGTACAGAGGTGCGAGTCCATTCAGAGCTTTGAAAACAAACAGCAGCAGCTTGAACTGTATCCTGAACTGAACCGGGAGCCAGTGTAAAGAGGACAGGACAGGAGTGATGTGTTCATATTTCCGTGTGTTGGTCAAAAAGCGGGCGGCAGAGTTCTGTACAAGCTGTAAACGGGAGATGGAGGATTGATTAATTCCAACATACAAAGCATTACAATAGTCAAGTCTGGAGGTCACAAAGGCATGGATGGCCTTCTCCAGATCACTACGGCTAAGGAGTGACTTTACTTTAGAGAGCAGACGGAGCTGAAAGAAACTGGTCTTGACAACAGAACTGATCTGTTTATCAAGCTTTAAATTGGAGTCAAGCTGCACTCCAAGATTTCTGACCACCGGGTTGAAGTGGGGGAGGGGAAAACCAAAACTGGGACTGGGAAGGATGTTGCTGGTGTCACCGGGTGCACCAAATAAAATGCATTCAGTTTTATCTGTGTTTAGGTGGAGGAAGTTTTGAGAGAGCCAGTGCTTAATGTCATTTAAGCAGTTGACAAGAGTGTTTGAACTGAGTGAGGGGTTGGGAGTGACTGGCAGATAGATTTGTAAATCGTCTGCATACATATGAAAAGACAGATTATGACGTGCAATGATTGATCCTAATGGCAGCATGTAAAGAGAAAAGAGGACTGGCCCCAGAATGGATCCCTGTGGCACGCCAGAGGTCAGAGGGGTTGATGAAGAGGAGGACAGATCACCTATTATGACAGAAAAGGTTCTCCCAGTTAAGTATGATCTGAACCACTCAAACACAGCTCCCTGGAGGCCAACCAGCTGAGACAAACGGTTGATTAGTACCTGATGGTCGACGGTGTCAAAAGCTGCTGAGAGGTCTTCACACAGAGCAGCGTTTTGAACCTCCAAAATGCTCCTCACGCACGCAAGTGGACGCACTTGTGAATGTAGCGTGTTCAAAACTGAACGCCAGAAGCCAGAAGCTGCTGGGTGTGTGGGAGGAGCTTACCGGTACACAGAGCCCTGCACACGGAGTCCTGCTCACTCCGCCAGGCGAGGAGGAGCTGTTTATTTCCGTCTCTGTCGAGCAGACTTGACTGGTCGTGAAGGACTTGTCGCGAACACACAGCTACAATGAGTTTCTCTTCCATAGTTCACGAGCTCGCGGGTCTTTTCTTTTTTTTTCCGACAAACAATACGTCACATAGTGCGCGCGCACCCTCGTTTCCGCGTCACATAGGGACTCTCCCACTGCCCCCTCTCTTCTGCCCCCCGACTCTCCCTGATTGGTTGACACACCAACCAATCAGGTGGAGTTGAGCGGCGTTTGAAAAGTTTGAACCGCGAAATCTTCAACATGTTGAATGCTCGGTTTGGAGGTGGAAGCCGGTTCACGTGCACGAAAAAACGCTACTCAGCACGCTCAACACGCACGCGACCTGACGCCAGACGCCAGGAGGTGGCTGGAAGTGCGTCCACCATTGATTTTACATGGAGGCTGGAAGCTTGCAGCTTGAAAACGCTGCTCTGTGTGAACACACCATAACATCACCAGCAGAGCAGGGTTTTTTGCATCCAGAGACAGAAGAATGTCATTCTGCACTTTGAGCAATGCAGATTCAGTACTGTGACGAGCTTGAAAACCTGACTGAAATTTTTCAAACAGGTTGTTGAGCTCTAGAAAAGATTGAAGTTTAATAAAAACAATCTTTTCTAGGACCTTTGATAGAAATGACAGATGGGGAAACTGGTCTGAAATTAGAGAGAGCTGTAGGATCTAGGCCTGGTTTTTTGAGAAGAGGCCTGACCACAGCGTGTTTGAAAGCAGATGGCACAAAACCTGAAGTTAGACAGCTGTTAATAAATACAGGGTATATGCAGAAATTCTAGATTTGAATTTAATACCTTTTAATACCTTTTTAATACCATCAAAATATTTTTTAATACCATCACGGCACCGAGCTGTAACCGTAGCGGCAACCTGTTGTACTTCAGTTTAGAGCAACTAATTGTAAAGTGATAGATTACTGTCATTTTCTTCCTAAACTTTGGTAGTAAATGTAGTTTTATAACAATTACTGGATACATCAATTTGCTTCTTGCCTCAATAAAAGCACTGACCTACTTGTTATTTAAATCTAACCCAAGAGAAAAAGTTTAATTGTTCCCACACATAACATATCTCTAATGGCAAACAAAAACTGTAAACTTGAAAACAGAACAGTTTAGTTAAAATAATTCAACACTGAACACATGCATAATTCAAAAAGAGAGGTAGAAAAATAATAACTACTGTATTTTTCATCCTGTAAGTTGCAGTTTTTTGCATAATTTACATGCCTTGCAACTTATAGGACGAAGTGACATATCTATAGATTTTTTTCCCATATTTATAAACCATTTGACTGAAATATGACCGTTTCCATTCATTCTGACTGAAAAAAAAACAGCAGTTCATGATATCTTTGTAGTAATAGTGTATGGCATGCTGTTGTATCATGTAATAGGAAAACGTGCCTATAATGACAAATTTAAAAAAGTTCAAGACAAAAACAACTGGACTTTATTTATTATACTATTTATTATACTATTATACTATACTTTGTTTTTTTATTGCACTTTTTAGAATTCACCATGTCCTGGATGACTGAGAATCTTCACTAGCTATTAATGACTCAATCGGCCTGCCATACTCTCCCCACCTCTCTGCTTGAACCTTCAATCCAGCTGCACCACGGTGGCGAAATGCAGCTAATTTGACCATTAAAGTGCATTTATTAAGAAAATGACAGACAGAAAAACACCTCTGCTATAATTTCGAGCTAACAAATAATTGTTTAGGTAATTTTCTTGTTAAATGTCGGCGAAACGAGCCGCGCTCCTTTTTCCTGTTTGTCACCGCTGCACGTTCACGGAGCACACAGGCAGCGACTTAAAAAAAATAAATAAAGCCGATTTAACCATTAAAGTACATTTATTAAGAAAACTTTAGACTGAGACACCCCTTTTGCTATAATTTCGAGCTAACAAACAATTGTTTAGGTACATTTCTTGTTAAATGTCGGAGGATAAAGCCGTGACCCTTTCCTGTTTCTTTTTACAGACAATGATCATCATAGATATCACATGATATCTATGATGATCACTGATCAGCCTGAGCCTCGGCCAGCTGTTGGTGCGCGC
>JBBPBX010052738.1:0-17422 GCA_038048925.1 Garcialebias charrua
GCTGCGGCCGTTGAAGCTGTACAGGTTCAGGTCTGAGGTTGCCGGAGAGAGTCCGCCCTGGACCTGAAGACAAATACAGTTTCTGTACAACTGGAAAACACTGAAGCAGAACACCAGCTAAAAGCTAAAAGTAGCACAACTCTGGCTAAAGGCAGTACTAAGATGGCAAAACGTTGAAAATGATTGGCTTAAAGTAGCAAAAACTAGCTAAAAATGTCAAAAGCTAGTTAAAAGTACCAAAAGGATAGCTAGAAGCTAAATGGTTAGCCATAAGAACGCCATGTCATTCGGACCAGAGAGGACAAGGATAGCCCAAGTTGTTATCAACGCTCCGTTCAGAAGCCTGCATCACTGATGGTATGGGGTTGCATGAGCGCTTGTGGCATGGGCAGCTTGCATGTCTGGAAAGGCTCCATTAATGCAGAGAACTATGTTCAGGTTCTAGAACAACATATGCTCCATCTAGACGTCATCTCTTTCAGGGAAGACCCTGCATTTTTCAACAAGATAATGCCAGACCACATTCTGCAGCAATCACAACATCATGGCTACGTAGGAGAAGGATCCGGTACTGAAATGTCCAGCTGCAGTCCAGATGTTTCACCTATAGAGAACATTTGGTGCATCATAAAGAGGAAGGTGCAACAAAGAAGGCCCAAGACGATTGAACAGTTAGAGGCCTGTATTAGACATGAATGTAGAGCATTCCTATTTCTAAACTTGAGAAACTGGTCTCCTCTGTCCCCAGACGTCTGTTGAGTGTTGTAAGAAGAAGGGGGGATGACACACAGTGGTAAAAATGGACTTGTCCCAACTTTTTTGGGATTTGTTGACGCCATGAAATTTTGAAACAACATATTTTTCCTTAAAATGATACATTCTCTCAGTTTAAACTTTTGATCTGTGATTTGTGTTCTATTCTGAATAAAATATTAGATGTTGGCACCTCCACACAGTGGCGGTTCCTCCTATCAAAGAGAACAAAGTTCCTCAAATACTGAAAAGATCTTGAAGTATTTCTATGTGAACTGTTTGTAAATTTAAATTGTTTGGAAAATATAAAACTTAAAAAAAACTAAGTCACAACAGCTACACGCTTAACGAGCTGAAGGTTTTTGTATATGAAAGGCTAAAACAGAACAAAACATGCTGTTTAAAGAGCTATCTACAACAGGTAAGATACTGACTGTTCACAACGTTTCAACCGAACCCCACTTTAAAATATCTGAACCTTTCCTTTAAGTATTCAGAGGTACAGACCTTAAACTCGGACATTCTGTTCGATGGATTATATTCCATGGACGTGCTCGAGATGTACGGACTGTTGAAGACCCGGGGGGGGCTGTCCACGAGGCCCGCCTGTAAACAAACAAACAGTTCAGGACAGAACAGGGAAAGAACTGAAAGAAAAAAAGCTACAAATCTTTTGATAAATCGAATAAAACTCAAAAAGAGTTGAAAAAAATGAAAATGTTAATAAAAAGTTTAATGAAATCAAAAATTCTGATGTTTATTTTTTAAATCTGTAAAATGTAAATAAAAAATCAGATCTGATTTGACTGATTCCTGCAGCTGGACACAAACTGGTGTTCTGTGAACTCAAACTAAACGAGGATCAAGTAAAAATCAGCAGAACTTCAAACACAAAGAATTAAACTCCAGTCTGTCCAGCAGGTGGCGCTGCTCACCATCAAACCCAGCAGCTGTCACTCACCCTGTCAGAACCAGTGTCCCAGTCCCGAGAGGTCAGGGACTCCAGGGACCCGCGGTAGTGGTCCGCCCCCACCCGGGTGCTCTCCCATCGGGACAGTCTGGGGCTGTTCTCCCCGGCTGAGCCGCCGCCCGTCGGACCGCCGGCCTCCTTGGCGCCGAGCCCGTTGGTCTTCAGGTCGCTGTTCATCACCAGCTGATACTTGGGGTTCTGAGGGATGGGCGGGGCCCTGGGGGTGGGGGAGTCGTCCTCCGAGGGGCAGTCGGACCGCTTGTTGGAGTCCAGCTCTGAGTCCTGGACAGAAGGACGGACTTTAACAGGAAGAACTCGAGGAAGAGGAGGAGGATGAAGGAGGCGTGTGATTATTGTCAGAAGTTTGGAAAGAGAACGGGTCGGAACCAAAAACAAACGTGTGTTCATCGTTTCTGCAGCTTCATGAAGCACAGTTCATCAAAACATCATTTCTACAAGTGACGAACATCTGCCCAGACGTTGAACTGGTTTTTCATTCAACCTTTATTTCTACAGGTTAGTCCCGTTGAGCCTCGAGGACTCGTTTAGAGATTAAACCTGATCAAACAGAGCGATGACATCATATAAAGAAGACAATGGAAGAAAGTGACATTAAAAACTAAAACCAGGAACACGTCACGTGTTTGGAAACACTAAACCTGGTTGGGTTAGGGTCAGAGTTCATCCGATCCTAACTGATGGAAGAGGAGAATGAAGATCTACAGACCGGAGATGTTGAATCACACCTTGAATGAAACGAACAACAACCCCGTTCATTAAAAGTTATTGGTGCAAACAGAAGCTCGGGAGCAGCAGATCCTCGTTCAGAGCTTTGTTCAAATTGACTCAAGTTTTTAAAAAAACAAACGGAAAAAGGACGAGCGCTCGCAGAAGAAAAGGATCAAAGAGGATTCATCAGATCTGTCGGGGAGTTCAGTCGATCAGTGGATGTTGATTAGGATTTAATTCTCTGCAGATTGGTGCTTCAATCATGCAAATCACAACAAGCAGCAAAGCCGTGCTGCTGTGATGTCATCAACCAGAGACCATGGAAATAATTTGATGCGTGCGAGACGATTGATTTTTTTACTTCTTACCAATCCCACGCCAGAGTCGGCCACCGAGTCTCTACCAGAGTCTGCAGTTCGGGGTTTGGGTCGTGGTTCTGACTGCGTCTTCTGAGTGCCGGCCTCGACTGGACAGTCGATTCTGGCAGTTATTTTACTAACTGTGTCCTGATTCTGAGCCGTTTCTCTGAACGGAGTTACGACAATGCTGGGAACTGGACCCCCGACTTGTCCGGCGACACTCGGCTTGGACCGGCTTGACTTGGACTTCAGCAAGTTGAGCGCCTCCATGGAAACGGACTTCACGACTCGTCTGGGGCCAGAATAAAGCCTCGGTGGTGAACTGGAATACGAGACGCGTTCAGGACCAGAGAACTTCCCGATCAGGTCTTTGACGCTGCCGGCTCGGCGCAGGTTTGGACCTCGGGACAGGCCTACAGCTGGTTTCGTACAGGCGCCTCTCCTGGCCTGCTTTGGTTCTTGGTCACTGTTAGTCAACTGAGGGTTAAGCTGTGATGAAGAAGAACTGGATGAGAAGAGGCGAACACAAGACCAGATCCCAAAAACCTGTTAAACGTCTGAGCCAACAAGTTTCCAAGTTAATAAACTTTAAAAGTCGCCTCATACATCCATTTACAAATATCCATCGTTTGTTCAGTTTTTCAAAAAGTGGCTTATGAAGTGGACTCAAGGCTGTTAGGCCTAGAACATTTGTTCACCCCAAGCTAACACGTAGCACCTAAAGAGCTAGGCTACACAAAATGTTAAGATGTTTTTCAAGCCTAAATTTTGTAATTTGTTTAAACTTGTGTACGATGCTCAATCGCTTCTTTGATTTAAATTTTTAAATATATAAATACCCCTTTCATCTTCCCATCACACTCTCCTCACTTGTTAGAACATTACCATTCCTATCTTTAATAAGCCTAACCTGCTGCACATCCTTTCCAGCCTGATCCCTCTGTCTTGCCAATCGGTACAAGTCCTTCTCGCCCTCTTTAGTGTCCAGTCTCCCATACAACTCATTGTACGCCCTCTGCTTTGCCTTAGCTACTTCCCTCTTTGCTCTATGTCCCATCTCCTTATATTCCTGTCTCCTCTCTTCAGTCCTCTCACTGTCATATTTCTTCTTGGCTAATCTCTTTCTTTGAATGGCGTCCTGCACTTCACTATTCCACCACCAGGTTTCCTTATCATCCATTCTCTGTCCAGATGACACACCAAGTACCTTCCTACCTGTCTCTCTAATTACTGTTGCTGTAGTAGCCCAGTCACTTGGAAGCTCTTTCTTACCACCCAGAGCCTTTAACAGCTCGTCTCTGAATTTCTCACAACATTCTTCCTTCTTTAGCTTCTCAGTCGTCTTTTAGTCTGTCTGTAAAACCTTAAATATCTCAAACTGTTTAAACTCCAGATAATGCTCCTTCACATTTATTTACTATAACACTGTAAAGAAACAATGAATAATTAAATAAAAATCACTCATTTGGTTCATTTCAATCCATTAGCTGGTACAGCTAACACCGTTACTTTGCATTAGCATTATTATTGAAAATAATATAAATAATACATTATTATTTGCTTGTAAATTGTTGTTTTTAATAAATGAATAAAAACACTGTATGCTAATATTTTTAACTTTAGCTACTGGTCACTATTTAAAATTAAAATTGTTGAACACAATAAAACACACGACTTCAGCCTAAACTCAAGTGTTCATTAGCCAGTGCAGCTAACACTCTACGCTAATTTAGCTAAATTAAAATCTAACAAAGTTAAGTCGAGTCCTTTGGACGGGTTAAATATATTTGTTTATGTTTTGAACCCGTGCAGAGAACCTGAACTCTGATCAGATTTGTCTTCCTGGATTATTGGACATGTTTCAGGATATGAGCTATTAGCTTCCAGTGGAAGCTAATGAAGCTAACATTAGCGTTTGAAGCGTCGCTGTTGGTACAAACGAGTTGCAAAAGTGTTGATTTGTCACAATTTAAAATGTTAAATAAACTAAGAAGATTTTCTGATTTCAAAGAACCTCCCAGCTTAAACCTCAGAATATGGTGTTATTTTTACTAAATGTACTGATTAGATGCATACATAATGACACAAAGCCCTGTGTGTGTGTGTGTGTGTGTGTGTGTGTGTGTGTGTGTGTGTGTGTTCCTATCCCAACATAAATCTCTTGAGAAATTGCAACATCTGCTCACTCGTATGAGAAATTCCCCGTCCTCCCAACACACATCACTTTCTC
This sequence comes from Garcialebias charrua, assembly GCA_038048925.1. NCBI lineage: Eukaryota > Metazoa > Chordata > Actinopteri > Cyprinodontiformes > Rivulidae > Garcialebias > Garcialebias charrua. Next base: position 5,042 of record JBBPBX010052738.1, read on the forward strand.
ACACAAATAAAAGCAGATAAACAAGACAGACAATCAAACTGTGAAATTTTAAAATCCACTTCAATTGTGTGTGNTTTGTCAAGCCCCCCCTGAATAAATCCAGTTTTAATTAATGGTAACATGAAGCTGAAGCCACTTCGGGGAATGAGGTGGCGAATGTCCAGAGGTTTAACTTTTCAGGCTCCAGGGGCCAAAAGCACAGAGTGGCCTTAATCCAGGGACTCGCCTGACCGCCTCCCCCAGGGACAGTGAGCCGAGGCTGGGGTGGGAGAGTGCTGAGCGGCAGGGTGGGGGTCCGGGGTTTAGGATCATGGCTACAGTATTAAAATGTTTATTATTTCAGTCCTGGTTCTGTGAGTCCAGAGAACTGTTGTCTTTGTGCTAATGTTCTGAACACGTTTAATTTGAGTTGGTTCAGGTTCAGTTGTCCACATGGGCTCAGTTTGTAAAAAGGATAATTAAAAAAGCAAATTAGGCTACACATATAGAAAAATAAACGAGTTGAATTCTAAAACTTGATAGTTTGCTCAAGGGTCCATAGCTAGCTCAGCTGCTAGCTTACATGAAGGTTCGGTTGCTAGCTTTCTTAGTGGCTAAAAGGCTAGCTGGAGCGTTAGCTGCAGCGTTAGCTCTCTTGACTGCTCAATAGTTTAGCCACTTGCAGAATTGCTTGATGGCTCATTGGCAGCTCAGTAGCACTGGTCCCAGTTTGTAAAGATGGCTGCCTCCACGATGTGTGATGTCAGCGTCAGACAAGTGGAACTTCAAGGACGTGGTCTGTGCTTCAGAAAGAAAAACATGGTGCCCATCAAGCTTTGTCGCTGCGGGACTTGATCAGCTGACGAGCCTCATGCGCACGATATTTGGTTCATGAAGTTCCAAAATGTCAGGGAGAGAAGTGTCCCCTCGTTACCGGGGGGTCAGAAAACAGCACGGCTACATCATTTCATCAGAGGCGATGCAACGCGTGGACAAACGGCGTGCATCATGCACGAAACCGTCCGTTGTCCGTGACATTTTTCATGGAGGCCAGATGCTCCACGTGCACTTTTGATCGATTTGTCGCGGTTGCCAGGTGCTGCTAGCTCGCTGCGTTGTAGCGACCGCTTGACATTTACCCTTCAGTTCATTCAGTCACTTTGGTTTGTCGTCTTCCATAAGGTCGACGTGATGAGGTCACCGCTCGTCCCGCCTCCGTAACTTTCAGGGTTTCCAGCAATACGTGTGACGTCATCTGGAGCCAACACCATTACAACTGACGCGTTGCCTGATGGTTTCCTTTTGTTGGTAGTTTGAATATTTGACAGATTGCTTCAAGGTTAGCTTGTGTGACAGCTACCTCAGGTGCTAATTTACATGTTAAATTACATGTTAATTTAAATGTTAAATTACATGTTAATTTACATGTAATTTACATGTTAAATTACATGTTGATTTAAATGTTAAATTACATGTTAAATTAAATGTTAATTTACATGTTAAATTACATGTTGAATTACATGTTAATTTACATGTTAAATTACATGTTAAATTACATGTTAAATTACATGCTAAAGTACATGTTAAATTACATGTTAAATTACATGTTAAATTACATGTTGAATTACATGTTGAATTACATGTTAATTTACATGTTAAATTACGTGTTAAATTACATGCTGAATTACATGTTAAATTACATGTTGAATTACATGTTAAATTACATGTTAAATTACATGTTGAATTACATGTTGAATTACATGTTAAATTACATGTTGAATTACATGCTGAATTACATGTTAATTTACATGTTAAATTACATGTTAAATTACATGTTGAATTACATGTTGAATTACATGTTAATTTACATGTCAATTTACATGTCAAATTACATGCTAAATTACATGCTAAATTACATGGTAAATTACATGTTAAATTACATGTTAAATTACAAGTTAAATTACATGTTAATTTACATGTTAAATTACATGTTAATGTACATGTTAATGTACATGTTAAATTACATGTTAAATTACATGTTAAATTACATGTTAAATTACATGTTGATTTAAATGTTAAATTACATGTTAATTTACATGTAATTTACATGTTAAATTACATGTTGATTTAAATGTTAAATTACATGTTAAATTAAATGTTAATTTACATGTTAAATTACATGTTGAATTACATGTTGAATTACATGTTGAATTACATGTTAATTTACATGTTAAACTACATGTTGAATTACATGTTAATTTACATGTTATATTACATGTTAATTTACATGTCAATTTACATGTCTAATTACATGCTAAATTACATGCTAAATTACATGCTAAATTACATGTTAATTTACATGTTATATTACATGTTAATTTACATGTCAATTTACATGTCAAATTACATGTCAAATTACATGCTAAATTACATGGTAAATTACATGTTAAATTACATGTTAAATTACATGTTAATTTACATGTTAATTTACATGTTAAATTACATGTTAATGTACATGTTAATGTACATGTTAATGTACATGTTAAATTGCATGTTAAATTGCATGTTAAATTGCATGTTAAATTACATGTTGAATTACATGTTGAATTACATGTTGAATTACATGTTACATTACATGTTACATTACATGTTAAATGGACAGTTCTTTGACCTCCCAGGATTAATTTGGACAAAACACAAAGTTAACGCTCGAGACATCGAGATCAGTTCATGAGAACAAGTCCTCTCGATCCGTTCTGACGTGATTTATTTTTCAAAAACAGGAATTAAAATCATTTTTGTTCTTGGTAGAGGAAAAACAAACAAAGACTTCATTCCGTTTCAGAAACACGCGCTCGTTTCGCTCCGGTATTCCCCGCGGCCTCACTCCGGTTCAACATATGGTGCCGAGCTGAGCACCATCTGACCCAGATAAACGACCGCAATGCATCCTGGGAAACATCACAAATGCCTCGCCGGCGTGCGGGAGAGTCCAGAGTTCCTCTTCAGATTGTAAGAAGAGTCTTAACGGACACTATGGCTCCTCAACAGAGACCACATCTCCCATAATGCACCTGGATTACAAAACTATCCCTGAAAGGTCCCATTCTTTCCTGCAGGACCGTTGGTTTGATTCCACTGTGCGTGTGTGTGCGTGTGCGTGTGTGTGTGTGTGTGTGTGTGTGTGCGTGTGTGTGTGGCCCCAGACCTTTAATTCAATCCAGTCTAAGCCTATTAGAATAATATCTAATCAATTAGAGAAATCCAGTTTGTGACAGATTAAATAATCTGATAAAGAGGTTCCTGAGCCCCTCGGCCTGCAGGGAGATTACCGGGGGGGGGGGGTAATATCATAGCACATTGTTTGATTTGTTTCATGAATAAATTATTTTTGGACTCAGGCTGAAAAAAAAAACTTTCAGTTTTAATCCACGTCACAGTGACGTCACTCGACACGACGAACTCATCTGAAATCCAACTGTTGGCGTAAAGAACTGCTTTGTTCATAACTTACTGCAGAATTCATTTTTCTGTTCAGAAACTGAAATTGCTAAGTAAAAATTATATACCGGTACTGTATATATTTTAGGAGCTGAACGAGTCGGTGGTGAAGTGGATGAAAAACGTGTGAGTGGAACCAGGCAGAGCTGAAAAGAAGAGCCTGAACATGAACGTGTAGTTTAAAATGATTTAAAGCAGCTGTTTCTGCACCTGAAGACACAACAAACACAACTTCACGAGTTCAAAACAATAAAAATATTTTCCTGCTCGTCCGAGGAGCTGGTTCTGTTTCAAACTCGCCGCTCGCCGTCATCAAAGGCTGGTGATCTTTTTTCTGTCTGTTAGCAAAATATTTCACTGGGAAGATTCAAATTAAACTCAGGACAACATGTTTGGAGCCTGATCCAAGATGGCTGCCAACAACAGCTGCATTTAGAAAACACAAATAATTTTAGGATAAAGATGAGATTTAACGAGGTGCATTTATAAAGAGAGTTCAATGTGGCGAGTTGTCAGAACAACAACAAAACAAACGGGGTTCGGACATGAAGACCCGGCGGAGGATTGACGGCAGATTAACTGAAATGAATCAGACGCTGAGCTGTAGAAGCCGTTTGTGTTTTGGCTGTTTGTGTTTCGGCTGTTTGTGTTTCGGCTGTTTGTGTTTCGGCTGAGCTGCAGCTTGTTGGCAGCCGGTCCGTCGGCTGTTTGTATTTAAGCTTCAGCTGCTAAACTGTGGTGACACTTTGACAGGTTCCCTCCAAACCAGATTTCTTCCTCATCGTCCCCGTCACAACTCTGACGCCTTATTAAAGGTGTGTGTGTGTGTGTGTGTGTGTGTGTGTGCGCGTGTGTGTGACAGACAGACAGAGCCAGATGAGCATGCAGATGTTTCCTTTGTCTCCTCACCGACTGTGTGACAAAGACTGACAACAGCTGGACCAGAGCCAGAAACACACACACACACACACACACACACTCTGTGTCGAGAAGCGACAACGTTTGAGACGTTTTAAAAATGGCGCCCGTCAGCGCTCAGACGGGGGATGACCTTCGGCTACTACCACACCAAATTTTAGCTCATCTTTTGTAACATGGACTGAGCTGAGGTTGACTGGCTGTGGCGGCCATCTTGAATGAGGCGGGCTCCAGCTTTGCGGTCCGGCGGCTCGCAGGGATATTTTGCTAACAGACGTAAACGTGTGTTTGTTCAGAAGCTGAAGGGCGGGACAGGAAGTTACCATGTTGGCTTCCTGTTTCAGCTCACTCTTTCCCAGCATGCTTCGGTCACCTTCAGCTCGGGTGCTCTCTCCTCCGTCGGACCTGGAAGATAAAAAGCCGACACCGATGAGACGGCGCCGAAGGCTTCGGCCGTTCGGACCCGGCGGACGCGACTCTACCTCCGGAGTATGTTCTGCGTGAAGCGGGTCAGGTTCTGGGTCTCCTCCTGGTACCGGCGCAGGTCTTGGGTCAGCAGGTCACGGAGCGCGCTCAGTGCCTGCTCCTGGAACACCAGCTTCTCTGATTGGACCAAATGCTCCGCGATGAACGCCTGAAGCTCCCGCACGGCGCACAGCCGAAGCTACGGAGAAACACGGAGACCAAACGTTTCAGAGAACGACAGGAGTCCAAACACTCAGCCCTGCGGAACTGAACTGACAGCTGCGGTGCATTCTGGGTAAACAACTGTCCTCTGGTTCTGGCCCAGAAGTCTTGTGGATCCTTCAGATGAACCGAAGAGGTCATGACCTTTGACCTGCTGACAAGAGCCCTGTAGTCACTACACAGTCTGACCTTCAGGGTGAATCAGCTGTCTGAAACATCTGAAATGACCTTTGACCCTTTGACTTCATTGCTGCTGTCTTTCCACCTTGGCGTTGTGATGCTGACTGTCTCAGTTTTTTACCTCCAGCCTGTCGGCCCGAGTCCAGTTCTGGTTCTGGAGGTTTCTTCCCGTTCAAAGGGAGTTCTTTCTTCCCACTGTCGCCAACGCGGCGCTGAAGATGAAGAACTTCCACCGAGTGTTTGTTGTGAGCTGAACTTTTTGTTTCGGTTCTGGTTGATAAACGACGACGACCCGGCGGGTCGGCTCAGAATAAAATCTGAACCGTTCTAGTTCGCAAAGAGAAGCTGAAACGTTTCGGCTCGTTTTCACTCACGGTGGAAGTCGGAAGGCCGGAGCTCGTCTTTAGCTCTTCTTCGGTCTGTTTCTTCTTCTGCTGCAGGTCCGAAAGGTCGAAGGTCAGCTGCCGCCGGCGCCCGTCAATCTCCCCGAGCCTGACGTCGAAACAAACACAAACTGAGTTCACGCCACGCAAAGCAGCCGAAGCATCAGAACAAACTCATTCATTTCAGCTACGTTGGTTCGAATGGAAATAAACAAGCTAAAATTCAAGTTGGAGACTTTAGTTTTCTAATCACGAGCTCACAGAGCTGCAAACAGCTGAAAAGTACTGAAGGGACTGAAACCAACTTAGTACAGCTAAAATAGTAGAACAGCTAAAAGAACCAGCACTTCAGCTGTAGGACTTCTGACTGGAAACAACGGTGGTGTTTTGTCGACCCCCTCCAGATTGTTGCTCTGATCAATCGGTGATGATGTGGAGCAACACGGACCCTGCACCAGAACTTTTCCTCTTCCTGGACCACAGCTCTGCTTTCAGCACTGAAGAGAAGCTGACAGACCCGACTCCCTGTAACTGGATCCTGGACTTCCTGACAGACCACAGGTGGTGAGAATGGGAGGACGGGTGTCTGCTGGACTCACAGTCAGCACAGGAGCCCCACAGGGCTGTTGTCTCGGTCCTAAACTCTTTACCCTGTACTCTTATGACTGCGTCTCCACCCAGCACAGCACCATCATTATTAAATATGCTGACAACAGCACTAGGGGTTCATCCAGGATGAGTCCAGGTACAGGTACAGGACTCTGGTAGACCACATGATGAGCTATGGAGAGAAGAACGACCTCATCTTCAATATAAAGACCAAAGAAATCACGTTGGACTTCAGGAAGAACCCTCCTCCATGACAGCCTCTCATCTTTAAAGGTGGGGTGACATCATGTTTGAACCCAAAAAAGCTAAGTCTGGTCCTCTGGACATTCAAAAATCAAAACAAAACAAAGCAAAAAAAAAAACAACAACTGTAGAAACGTTTCGTCTTTCGTCCAAAAGACTTCCTCAGTCTGAGAAGCTGTGTTCAGCTCAGTCTTATAAATAGCACCCTCCCACAGTGGATCAACCAGTTGGCTGATGACAGCCGAAACCAGCTGCTCACATGATCAAGGAGGACATTATAAGACTGAGCTGAACACAGCTTCTCAGACTGAGGAAGTCTTTCGGACGAAAGACGAAACGTTTCTACAGTTGTTGTTTTTTTTTGCTTTGTTTTGTTTTGATTTTTGAATGTCCAGAGGACCAGACTTAGCTTTTTTGGATTTTTCTACCTGGATTATTGAGCAGCATCAGGGTATCATGTTTGAACTTTTCATAAATTGTTACAACATATACTGTATATATCTTTTATCATTCAACTATGTTTGTTGTTGCAAACAAAATGATACTTTAATGAAAATTCGTTTAAAAAGTGAGTTTAAAATGTGCGCCGTGTTTATTCACGGGAAATCCGATTACACGCGAATGCAACATCTGTGACGTCATTGCACAGTCTGCGGCTGCGCAGTGAACGCAGATTCATTTTCTGCACGTTCGCCTATTTTTTGTATAACTTGAAAAGTGTGAGATCGATAGGCGGATAGGTGCAGCGTCCGCAGTGAAGCGGGCGCTGCACCGGTCTGTCGTGGTGAAGAGAGAGCTGAGTCAAAAGGCAAAGCTCTCAATTTACCGATCGATCTACGTTCCCACCCTCATCTATGGTCATGAGCTTTGGGTTGTGACCGAAAGAACAAGATCTCGGATACAAGCGGCTGAAATGAGTTTTCTCCGCAGGGTGTCTGGACTCTCCCTTAGAGATAGGGTGAGAAGCTCAGTCATCCGGGAGGGACTCGGAGTAGAGCCGCTGCTTCTCCACATCGAGAGGAGCCAGTTGAGGTGGCTCGGGCATCTGGTTAGGATGCCTCCTGGACGCCTCCCTGGTGAGGTGTTCCGGGCATGTCCCACCGGGAGGAGACCCAGAGGAAGACCCAGGACACGCTGGAGGGACTATGTTTCTCGGCTGGCCTGGGAACGCCTTGGGATTCCCCCAGAGGAGCTGCTCCAAGTGGCTGGGGAGAGGGAAGTCTGGGCCTCCCTACTTAGGCTGCTACCCCCGCGACCCGACCCCGGATAAGTGGAAGAAATGGATGGATGGATAACTTGAAAAATGCCGTTACGTTGACTCTCGTTATAAATGGTGCATGCGCAGTTATTCCACGACGTTACAAAACAATGGGAAGATGCTGGGCGCAGTTACCGCCGCTCGGGGCACGTCCAACGTGAGCTCTACCTACCGATCATGTGCTTCCTGTCTTTTTGTGTGTGTGTGTGTGTGCGTGCGTGACGGGGACAGATCCGTGACTCAAGCAGACTTGATGTTTGAACAGAACAGTGGAAGAAGAAGAAGCAGGAATCATCAGACACAACATGACCTCTGACCTGGTTTTAATGGTCAGCCACAGCCAGACTGAAGACAAAACTAAACTACAGAGGAGACCCCACCCCCACTGGTCATGTGACCTGCTTCACTTCCTGTGCAGACACAAACTCTTTGTCTGTTCTGCTCATTGTACGCAGTCGGTGTCTCCACAGGGAGGCGCCGAGCCTCAGGACGAAGAGCACCCGTCTGAGAACCTCTGGTGAACTCGTCATCATCAGCGTGTGAGGAGACGCGAGTCAGAGCAAACGAATCCCACAGAGGTCAAAGGTTTCCTCAGAGGCTGTGAGGAGGAGGAGGAGCTGCTCTTCATCGTTCTGGGTCAGGAGCATTTAGGTTCAAACGTCTGAACGTTGAGCAACAAACGTTTGGTCCAGCAGCCGAAGACCAGACACCAACAGACTCCAGGGCCTTCTGGGTCACTGGAGGGAGAACGTCCAGAACAGTGGTGTAGTCTACGTGATACGCAGGTATACGCCGTATACCCACTAGAAAAGCTTTGGGATTTCCGTATAACCACTTAAATGTGCCCAATGATACGTAACGTGACAACAAACACGCGTTGCATAAAGATAGATTATGTTCGCTGCTCATAAGGACTCTTCACTGCGCCGCAACTCTCGCGGTTGCCATAGTTTCGTGTTCCTCTGTTGTACGTGAGGCTCACAGCCATTGGCTGAGCTGAGCTCACTACCATAGTTCTCTGCTCTGTGATTGGTTTCTTAAGAAGCTCCTTTATGATTGGCTGCTCGGGATGCAGGCGGGCGACAGACGGTGTGGTAGAGCATTTTCGCTAACGACGACAGACTCAAAATGAAAAGGAAACAAGCTACACTTTTTGAATGTTTTTATAAACCAGCTGAACCCGAAGCTACAGAGACAACATTAGAAGAACCTACCAGTTCGACGGCCGAAACCAGCCATAATGAGGTTGATATCTGCATTTCCCCAGGTAAGTGTTGGCTAGTACAAGTTAGCTGAAGCTAGCTCAAGCAGCAAGTAACTGCATGTTTTTATCGACCTTTTCTGATGCCAAACTCCAAAATGCGCATCAAGAAACCTTGATGGAAACACGGTTACTGTCCAGAATTTTACAGTAACATTTCATATAAATAAACATGTGAATATAAAAATGATTTGTTTGTGACAAAGTCTGTCACTCCAATAATCAACAAAATGCTATGCTTTTTACTCTGTTTTAAAGGGGACCACATATTGCTTTTTAAAATTTTTATGGTATTTCTTTGGGGTTAAAAAACAGTGTTCATTCAATTTAATACACAAAATAATTCTTAGATAATCAATTATACCCTTTTTAATTCTGCCATTTTTAACTTTCGTTTTGAACGACCGGTTTATGATGAGGAGGTCTTGTGGCACGCCCTTCAAAGATCTGCTCACATTAACTCCGCCCTCCAAAGGCAGACGAGGAAGTTACTGCACGTTTCTTTTGCCTCCTTCTGACTCTCCCTCCCTCTGACTCTCCCTCTGACTCTCCCTCCTTCTGCCTGTGGCGCAGCTGTAGGGGAGCAAAGCACACACACACACAAGCACAGCAGCACAGCGGGGGCTTTTTTATCTGCGTCCCTCCGAGGAGCACGTGCGGGCCGGCACACATACACACACACACACACTCACAGCGGGCTTTCTTTTTATCAACACTACCTGACGCTCTGATGGAATTAAATAGGAGCTCCAAGTGATCTTGGCTCAGGCTGAACCTGTATGTGAGGACACACACACACGCGCACACACGGGTTTGGTTGCGTTAAGTAGTCTGTCCTGCTAATGACACATAAACCAACACACACACACACACACACAGAAACATGCGCATCTGTTCCCATCTGAAAACTATCAATTTTAAATCCATTATCTGCGCCACGAGGGTCAGAGAGTTAGCTGGCTAGACTCTGTGACATTTTTAGCCATGAAATCAGGAAAAACAACCGTCAACTCTTTTATACTGGAGTGGGTTGAGCCGCACCAGGGGTTGCTAGGTGAGGGGGCTGGACTCAGGTTCGAGGTGGGTTGTCCTCGCGCCTGTGACGTAACAGGCGCGATGATTTCAAAACGAAACCTATCTTATCACAGTTAAATAAATCTACTTAGAGTAAATAAACCACTGGGTGCATTTTTTTGGCCTTAGGACTGTTTTTTTATGGAGTAAATACCCAAAGTTGAGTAAAAAAAACATTAAAAAGTGAATTTTGAATATGTGGTCCCCTTTAAAACTCCTTGTTTCATTTTTAGATCCAAACTGGCCAGCCTTGTGGAGTGAAAGTCAGGCTCGGGAATTTAAAAACAGACATCCCTGGTTGGAATGGAGGAACAAAAAATTAGGTAAATATAAAAAAATATGGGAACCAATTTGTATATAAGGTTTAATTGATATATTTCCAACATTAACATATTATGACTTGATAATTTTAAAATAGTCTGATAATCATATCTTTCAAAAGTTTAGTACAGTATATTACATGAGAAATTATATATATGTGTGTGTGTGTGTGTGTGTGTGTGTGTGTGTGTGTGTGTGTGTGTGTGTGTGTGTGTGATCATTTCATTTTCACGTTTTAGTTGGTCATAATGCAAAAGTGTATGCAAGTAATAATGAAAGGTAATAATGAATGTAATTGTCGACACATGCTTACAGTCTAGTGAATCAGTAGATTCTAGTATTATTACTGGTATCAGGAAATATTAAAAAATATACAATTATGACAATTTTTATTTACTTCCTGCAGGATGTGCTGTTTGCAGTACCATAACGTCAACTGGTGTCCTGACTGAAAAGAGGGTCTCCATATCGGAGGAGTGGGCCTCCTTCAAGATCCAGTCATCAGGCTCAGGTTTGTTGTGCATTTATTAAAATGTAAGCATCACAGACATTTTGCAATGTTAAATATGCTTAAAATTCAAAATAAATTGTCAATTACATTGCACTACATTGCATTTTTGTCTCTAAATGTCCTGATTCATCTCAGTAATCTAGGTAGAAAAAGGAAAAAATAAGTACCGGTAGGTCCTCCGGACAGGTTTTTGTCTCTAAGCACAGTATACCCACTACAAAAATGTAGACTACACCACTGGTCCAGAACCTCTGGACCAGAGCTCCACTTCAGATACGAGCAGAGAAACCAGTCTGCTCCTGAGGGTTCATCGAGGTCATTTCTCTAAAAATCTTACAGCTGCGCTGAAACATGATGGACCAGGACTGGACCAGAACCAGGACCAGGACTGGACCAGGACCAGGACTAGACCAGAACCAGGACTGGACCAGGACTGGACCAGGACCAGGACTAGACCAGGACTGGACCAGGACTGGACCAGGACCAGGACTAGACCAGGACTGGACCAGGACTGCACCAGGACCAGGACTGGACCAGGACTGGACCAGGACTGGACTGAACCAGGACTGGACCAGGACCAGGATCCACCGACTGGAACACAAAACTCTTCATCCAGTTTCAGAAAATACAAACATGAGCTGCTCTGACACCTGTCAGTCAAAACTGAGCCGACCAATCAGACGGCTCCGCTGCAACAGTGTGTGTGTGTTATCCTGTAATCATGCCCGGATTTTCGCAGGGGCTACTATGGGCTGGAGCCCGGGGCCCCGGAATTTTAGGGGCCCCGGAGCCTCCGGCCCGGCCCCGTAAGTTTTTTTTTTTGTGAACGGATAGTCTCAGGAGAAAACTGTTCTTGTTAGGTTTCATGTAAAACTGGATGATTTTATCTATTCGCTTCAGCGCGGCTGGCCCCCTCCCGCTGCCGGCGGGGGAGGGGGCCTAAAACTGATACCGCAGTCAGCCACCAGTCAACGCTTGTCATGCTTTGTGGATTCAGCTTCTGGCTTCCTGTCCGATCTCTAGTCACACTTTGTTGTTGGGGGATGGGTCGCCATGGTAACCAGGAAATGGAGGATGAGCTCATTTCAGAGAGAAATGCTCCATTCTTGGTGAAAACTGTAAAAACAGATGTTTTCCAAAAACCCGACCGTGTCTTTTGTGCCTGAACTCATGAAATGAAAACAAACTTTCATCACGCACCGTGAGCTCCTGACGGCTCGTTACGTCGCTCAGAACCCAAAAACAACTTCTCACCCTCCCGACAGATCCTAGCACAGCTGCAGACGTCTGGACCAGAGCTGCATCCAGAGGTTGTTCTCATCACATAAACTGAATTTAAGAGAAACATTTTGTTCTAGAAGAACTCTCAGACGGGCCTCCTGACCCGCGCCTCCTGACCGGCCTCCTGACCGGCCTCCTGACCGGCCTCCTGACCGGCCTCCTGACCGCCTCCTGA
>JBBPBX010052739.1:0-24091 GCA_038048925.1 Garcialebias charrua
TATATATAAAATTTAAATGCAGTATAACACAAGTGCACTATATATATATATATATATATATATATATATAAAATTTAAATGCAGTATAACACAAGTGCACTATCAGTTTTAAAGATGGTGTGTTCAAGTGTTAAAGCTTCCAGCTCTCACTTCAACACTTCAACAACTCAGTGACTGGGTCAGAGGTTTTGTAGCAGGTTGTTGAACGTGTAGAGTGCAGTGATAGGTATCAGGTAAAACTTTTCCACTGAAGGACAGTCCCTCCAGACCTACTGATGATACATGGTTCAATTCCATACGGTCCATACTGCTGTAGAAAATAGTGTTCCTCATTAATCCAAGAAAACCTGTCATTCAACAAGGTCACATATTTTAAAGATCTTACTGAGAAAAATAAACATTGTTGTTACTGTTACATTAAGAGTGACAAACTCAAATAAGTAATCAGAAGGGTGCATGTTAAATTGGTCAAATTTAACAACAGTTCTAGTCCTGTTGTAAATCATCTCTCGCCTCTTGCTCTTCTGTTCTGCAGGTGAAAACCCCAACACAACCTGAGCGACCTCTGACCTGCGCCTTTCCACCAACCTGCCTGAACGTGCCCCCACGAGGGCCGCAGCTGCGGAGCTCCGGACAGAGCCACAGCCCATCACCTTGCAGCCTCACCGCTTCTCTGCCCTGGAAGTCCTATAGGCAAGGTAAGAGTTTATAACACTCTGACTAAATTCAGTTCTATTTCATCCCTCCTGACTGCCAGAGTGCTGTGCTGAAAGCACTGAATGTTCCCTTCACGCATGCGCTGTTTGAGTAATCATATCAACGATGTCACACAGGTGGGACCGGATAACCATCAGAGGCTATATAGCCTATCGCTATCCGTAATTCACTCCTTCTTTCTTCTTGCGCACGGTTCAATCCAAGGCTTCAGACCTTTGGATCTTTTCTCTACTGTCGCTGGAGGCCCGATAGCTTGTTAGCTGGGCCGTGGGTCGTGGGCCACGACGGTTTAACCTTTGTGAAGGTATTTCATTGGGGGCAACCGTAGCATTGACTACTGTGTTCAACTCTGGTGAGTAGTCTCTGCTTATTTTGCTGGTGTTCGTGCGGTGGCTCCGCCCCGCGAGGAGACTACTGTGTGGATTTATACGCAAGTAGTCTTACTGTACCTTGAAGCTTCCAAGTGTGTGAGTTTCAACGGTAGCTTTTCTGCTATTGGTTGCGGCTCCATCCGCTTCCTGAGATGATTTTAGGTAGGATTCAACGTCTACCGTAAGTAGTCTGATTTGTTTGGTTTACGCATCCAGCTTTGTTCTGGCCTCTTTTAGTTGGGCCTCGTTTTTTCCTTGGTGAAGGTAGATTTTGTGTGCCCTCTCCCATCATTTTCTTTGCCAACCTTGAATGATTGGGTTAAGCTGCTGGTGCTAGCCTCTCAGTTTGGCATTGTTTTATATCACTGAGGCTTGTGCCTCTCATATCTATTTTTTACCAGCATCATGTCAGTCTGGGTGAACTAGGCTTACTGGTTCTGACCTTTATTTTGATTGGTGACAGCGTATGTTTGCGCCTTCCTATCACAATCATTTTTGCCGGCATTATACTGCTTGGGCTGAACTGGGCTTCTAATCTGACATTGTTTTTGATTGCTGAGGCGTGTGGTTGTGCCTTCCCCGCTTCCAGTCATCTCACTGGCATCATACACTTTGGCTGAGCTAGACTTTCTAGCTCTGACCTTGATTTAATTGGTGATGGTGTGTGTGCAGAGGCAGCCAAGGACAACACGTCCCATGGTGTCTTCCGACCAGGGAGACTTGCTGTCTCAGCTGGGGGGGTTGCTGTGGCACCCCAACCCTCAACGTCTTCAGCTGTGGGTATGACCACTGCAGGCCAGGGCAGCAGCTGACCGGAGTTTCGAGCCCCGTCGGACGCACCATCTTGGGCGCCAGGGCACCCTCTACTCATCAGCAGTACGAAAACAGGTGGTGTCTGTTTTCCCAGTAGTGTTCTGATCACAACGAGAACCCAGTCTCATGTACAGTACCCACCATTCTGGAGTTTCTCCAGTCTCTCCTCAATAAGGGCCACTCTCCCTCGACACTTAAGGTCCATATGGCGGCAATATTATCAATTGATGTCCGTACGGTGGGAAGCCATAATTTAGTGTCTCTCTTTCTACGTGGTGCCCGCAGGTTGCACCCACCAACAGCTACATGGGCACCAAGTTGGGACCTGCCCTTGGTTCTTGATGCTCTGTGCCGCCCTCCGTTTGAGCCACTGACGCAGGGGGACCACTGCAACACGGCTTTCCTGCTGGCTATTGCCTCAGCAAAGAGGATCGGCGAATTGCATGCTCTTTTGGTCAGCCCCTCATGTCTCAGGTGGGGCCCTGAGGGCTCTGATGTTACCTTGTGGCCGAATACTGCATTTGTGCCAAAGGTGTTATCTCGCTCTTACTGTAACCAACCGTTAAGGCTGGCGCGTTTGCAGCTTGCTCCTGGTGAGGGGGTCTGGACTACTGTGCCCGGTGAGAGCGTTGGAGGCGTATGTGGCAGCTACTGCCGCTATACGACATTCGGACCAGATGTTCGTGTGTTACGGAGGCCCTAGGTTGGGCTATCCTCTTTCCAAACAGCGCCTCTCCCACTGGATTGTGGATGTCATCTGCCACGCCTATGCGGCAGGGCATGGTCCCCTGCCGGTCGGCGTAAAGGCTCATTCTACCAGGAGTGTGTCCGCTTCCTGGGCTGCCCTGAGGAGGTCTCCACTGGAAGCAATATGTGCTGCTGCATCATGGGCTTCCCCAAGCATGTTCACCAGATATTACCAGGTTAACGTGGCCACCCCTCATCCCCTGGGCCAGGTTCTTTTGCAAGGGCCCTCTGGGTCCACTCAGTGAGGTACGTGCTCAGGATTCTTCATGACATCGTTTGTATTAGTCATTCAGTGCTTTCAGCACCGCCCTCTGGCAGTCAGGAGGGATGAAATAGAACTAAAGTTATGAATGTAACTACGGTTCTGAATCCCTGATGACCGCCAGAGCTTCTCTGTCACTCAGAATCTTTGCTTTACACGAGAAGATTCTTTAGGAGTGAATTACGGATAACGATAGGCTATATAGCCTCTTGATTGCTTATCCAGTCACACCTGTGTGATGACGTTGATATAATTACTCGAACGGTGCATTCGCGAAGGGAACATTCAGTGCTTTCAGCACCGCCCTCTGGCGGTCAGGAGGGATTCATAGAACCGTAGTTACATTCGTAACTTTCATTTTATTTATTAGCACACCCCACAGTTATTGAACACTACTGCGATTGTATTATGTGGAAAATAATAATCTTCAAAACTGGAGTCAGAGTCAAAATAAAAAAAAGTTTTGAAAATGTCAAGTAGATGAAGGTTTGTAAACTCAATCATCCAAGCAGATAACAACAAAAAAGGTTAAACTTTGTCATCTGGACCAGTTTCTTTAAAGAGGCACTAAATGCCCTGTGGAGCTTTAACTCCGCCCCAAGTCCAGATTCAAAATCTTCAACAAAATGGGCGTTCCGATAGACTGTAGAGGCACCGCCTAAAGGAGGGGAGGAGGTGGGGGTTAAGCCCGAGATACACTGAAGCAGACTCCGTATACGCGCGTATACGGACGTATACGCGCGTATACGGAGCCGCTGCTACACTCGGCTTTCGTTCTCGCGTAGATTCTCGTGTTTTCGCTCCAAATTCTAACGTCATTTCCTCCGTACCGTCACTTCCGATCGTCACTTCCGCTAGTTTTTCGCTCCAAACGCTCGCGTTCTCCTTGTTGTAATATGAGCAGCTGAGCACGGAGTGCTTTTCCTGCAGCCCACAGCCCACCACAGCCCACCAGGGAATATATAAAACATCGCGCACCCAGGTAGGACCTGAATTCATTCATTTCATTCATCGAGTGAACGGAGGAAGAAGCGGTTACTTGACTTTAGGCAAAAAAACAAAAGAAAAGGCCCGATCAGCGATAAAAAAGAGGAATTTATTTCATTTGTGTAACATACAAAACAGTCCGGCGCCGGGGAAGTTTAGATCAGACACCGCGCATCGCGTATGCGAATCGCGTATGCGTAGTAAAAAAATACTTTTGCGCGTACTTGCCCTGAGGGGCTACGCGGGGCTACGCTGCGTACGGGGCGTACGTACGCTGCGTATTGGCGTATCGTGAGGACGCTCGAGTGTATCTCGCCCTTTAGAGCGAGTAGGTGTGGCCAGGACCGTGGGGTTTTGCTGCCTTCACGCCTCCTCCAGCAAACAACCTAAAACAAACTAAAACTCTAGCCAACAACATAAACCAAGCAACAACAAAGAATAAACATGTAGATGTATGTTTCTATTCCACCCGACCTATCCAAAACAAAAGGCTTAAAAAAAATGAAAATAATACTACAAAGTTCTCGTGACCAGGAATCGAACCCGGGTCTCCCAGATCCCAACCCAGATCGTACACCACTGACCCAACCAGGCATTCATGCATTGCTCCTCTATTGCACACTATTAAAACAAATACAACCAGACAGTTTCGATGAAGTGAAAAATCTTTTTAAAATAAATAAGTTAAAATACACAAATAACTAGTGCCATTCCGAAAACTATAATATGCTTTGTTGCAGAGCTTTTCAGGAGTGAAATGTACCACTTCCATATAAGGTATGAACATACCTGTCAAGTCTCCCGTTTTGGCCGGGAAACTACCGTATTTTACCCCTCTTTCCCGTCGTCATCCCGAATTATTATTTTCCCGGAAATTTCCCGTATTATAATATTATTTTAAAAAAAAACATTCCAGTGCCTCTGAATTATGTCACTAGCCTCGCGAGAACTGCCACCTGCAGTAGCCTCGGTGGAAGTTCTCGCGATGTTTGTGCTGGCAGCGGAACCCGGAAAAACACATCAGAAATGGATGAATGAAACGAGAGAAAATGCGTCCCTGCCAAAAAAGTTAAGACTTCGTGTAAATATCTTGAAAAATGGGACAGCTAATTTACTTTTCCTAAAGATCAATTCCTCTTATGCCTGGTACCCACTGCCCCGATTTCGGGTGGCTGAAGCGGCCGGTTTACATTCAAATAATTTCGAGTTGTGCAGTGGGTACCAGGCATCATTGTAGTAGACCTACCTTTTAAACTGGTTCTAAACTTAGGTTTAACAAACATTTCCATTCCCTTTAAATTATAGCAACTAATCCTTTTCACAAAATAGGTTTGAATGTTAGATAGACACACAAACATAACTGGTTTGTAAGTGGCTGATAGATTTCTTGTAAACCTGTCTTAAAATGTAAGGGGTCCTGGACTTTGGTTGGGTAGTGGGATGGCTCGGAGTACCCGGCAGAAAATTTCCCTTATTTTTAAATCCAAAACTTGACAGGTATGGGTATGAACTGCAGTGAGGACCGTCTCATCTCCGCAGGGGATTGGCTCTGCTTGAACCAAGTTCGTGACGAAAGCTTGCGAAAACACGTCACTTTGCGAATCCTAGACCAACAAAAAAATTAAGGTGCTGTTCAACCCATAGGACTACCGTAAACACGTTTTTAGACCAAATATTGCAGAGTTAAACAAATACGAACAATTACATGAAAATTAACACAGACATGCTATGAAACCTTTTAAACACATTCTAGGGAGTTTATCAGCTAAAAAAAAGTTGAATTTGCATTTAGTTCCTCTTTAAGTGAGAAACGTTTCGTCCCCCATCCAGAGGACTTCCTCAGTTTACAGCCTGCCAACCAGATTTGTCCCATAGGTAGACTTCACTGCTGTGTTTCGAGACAACCTCCTGTTGAAATCTCAGAAGTAACACGTACAAACAGCGCACACCCATCCCGAACAATCAATCAATCGATCAATCATCATGTACAACAAACAAATGTTTTAGGCCAGATGGCCAACTTGCTACTCACAGAAACAGCCTGAAGACAACCACGGGCAAAGGGGTTCAGAAAAAGTTGTAAGCTCAATCATCATGTAGATGAAGGTTTTCAAGCAATTAAGCAGAACATGTGGCCTCTTCTTCATTCAACCTTTATTTATTCAGGTTAATCCCATTGAGCCTCAGGGACTCATTTATAAGAGCGACCTGATTTTAACAATGAGTGATGACAACAATGGACAACATAAAAGAAAGCATTTTAATTGAGAAGATCAAATGAACAAAAATGCTATTAAAAAAATTAAACAAAAACAGCTAGATTATAAGTAGGTGTAGAAAACTAAAAACAGGAACATGTCTGCATTGGTTCTTGCCAAGAACTTCGCAGATGTTTGAAGCCTCTTAGAGAGGTCAAGGTCGAGAGCTTCAGATATTTTTACAAGATATTCCAGGAAACAGGAGCAGAGTAGTAGAAGGTCCTTTTGTCTAGTTCTAGTCCTCACTGAGGGAACACTGCAGGTAATAATGTCCTGAGAGCGCATGTTGTAGGACATTATTACTTATATTTAGTTTATTTAAGTAAAATATTTTCCAGACAAACTTTTCTAGATCTGTTTTATCTACCAAAAATGTAGAAAAATGTTAATGTTGCAATTGTATGAAATCTTGTTTTTTTTATTTACACTGTATGTATATCCCAATATAAAAAGTAAACAAGTTAAAGTATGAAATATTTACCATTTCAATAAAGTTAATTCTTGTTTTGAACAATACTTACACACAGAGACCACACAAACATTGTGTTTATGTACACTTCAGTCACACACAGTGTGTGGATATCTTAACTGTGGACACGGGTGGCTCAGGATGGATGTTGTTGGATGTTTTTGGATGTTGTTGGATGTTGGCAGGAGCAGGAAGCAGAGCGCGCAGCGACCCTGTCCTGGACAGACTCTATGGAGGAAGCGGTGGAGCAGAGAGTCAGGGCTCAGGCAGCTGCTGCAGCACTCCTCCTGGAAGCTCCTGCTACTCGTCTCAGCGCAGCAGCCCAGCTCAGCTCTCTTCCTCCACGCACCCCGACTCTCCTCTGCGTCCGTCCATCGCCCGCTCTCTCTCCCGCCTCCTCCTGGAGGAGGATGAAGAGGAGTCGGAGACCAACGTAGATACAGGAGTCGCCATCTCTCCTTGCCAGGATGAAGCAGTCAAAACAATCACTCGTTCCTTCTCGGTGGACATTTTGATGAGACCCACAGCAGCTGGGTCTTCTTCAGCTGAGAACTTGAACGAAGAGTTGACAGACCTTTTGTCAAGGACTCACGTGGACCCTCAGAAGCCCACCAGGACGAGGGAGAGCAGGAGCGCTGAACAAAGCTCTTTAAGCAGGCTCTTGTCAGAGAACAGGACTGAGCTGGTGTCAGCGCACAGCAACCATCAGGAGCCAGTCAACGAGTTCTTCATCTGACTTCCTGCCTCCATCACACACAGTGCTGCAGATTAGTGAAACAACCGGTCACTTGGTCGAGGTTCTTTGTCATTCACATCACATGTGGTACGTGAGCTGGAACGAAATGGTGTACTCAAGGTCCCAGTTACATCCAACAAAAGTATACATTGTAAAAGAAAACCAGTAACAAGATCTAAGATATGAACTAAGAACTAAACACAACAGTGGTGATATGAGCATGACATTTGACACTAATCTGGACATGTGTTCCTAAAACAGCTCTGTCCTCATGGAATAATAATAATAATGTCACATTTGTCATCTGTGTATGTTTCCATACAAGACGAAATTAGTCTCTGCATTTAACCCAACCACCACCAGGTGGGGCAGTGGGCAGCTATTGAAAGCGCCCGGGGGGCAATTTGGGGATGAGGTGTGCCGCCCATAGACACCACAAGGTATGCAGTGACTGGGGATCGAACCTGGGTCCTTCAGGTCCCAAGTCCGGCTCCCCTGCCTCTACACCATCTTGGTGGAGTTGATCAAATTTTACAAGGAAAATCAGTTTTTCACATACAAAACAAGGAACATGTTGACAAATTACCACTGTCTTTGATTCTTCAGGTGGACATTTTGATTGTACTGGGATTACCCCTTTCTGGGTGGAGTTTGCATGTTCTCTCCGTGCATGTGTGGGTTTTCTCCAGGTACTCCAGTTTCCTCCCACAGACCAACAACACGCATGTTAATCTGATTGGTGACTCTGAATTGTCTCTAGGTGTGAGTGAGAGAGTGAATGGTTGTTTGTCTCCATGCGTCCCTGTGATGGACTGGAGACCTGTCCTGGCGAGCTCTAATAGTGACTGCTGGATTTGGGCACCAGTGACCCCCACAACCCAAAAAAGAAGAAGTGGATAAAGATAATGGATGATCCTACACATTATTAATGCCATGTTTGATGCTTGTATCACCTTTGTTCATCAGGTCAACGGTTCTTATAGAACAGGGGTGTCAAACCCATTTACAAAAGGGGGCCAAAATTAAAACCTTTTTCAAGCTCAGGGCCAGTTTCAGAAACTACGTGAACTCAAATCAGATACCCAACATCTTTTCTTGGTCACAGGTTCCTCAACAAGAGTTTGATTGGTCTCATTTGGTGTTCTCTGTTGTGCTTTCGACATCATAATCAAAGATTACTGGGAAAAAAAATTCAAGAGATGGAAGTATTTTACGTTTCACATATCAACTTGAGGGCCAGATAAGATGCAGACGAGGGCCACATTTGGCCCCCAGACCTTGAGTTTGATATGCTGTAGAATATTGACATGATCTGCAGCACCTGTGATGTGGTCACAGAACAAGCGCTCAATAGAAAACAACTGGACTTTATTTGTTACAGAAACAAATAAATAACAAATAAACAAATAAAGTCCAGTTGTTTTTGTATTGAGCGCTTGTTCTGATTTTATCATGTCCTGGATGACTGAGAATCTTCACCAGCATACCAACAAGAGATTATTTCAAGGTTATTGATGAGAAACAGTGAAGCTTATTTTGTATTTGTATTTGATATTTTGTGCAGCTGTAAAGTGTAGCTCAGAGAATAAAAATATTTGTGACACTGATGCAGTTTGCAGCTTTATATTTTTTTTACTTCACAATGTTTTAACCGCTGAATAATTTGAGAAGCCATAACAAGTTATTTCAGTTCTTTAAAATGTTTGTGTGATTCAGAACATTTGATAACACTGAAAGTGACGGCGTCATTTAGTTTTTACTGCTCATGTTGAAATCATGTAAACAAAACAAGGACTTTTATTTTGAACCCTTCCAATGAAGTTTATCTTGTTCTGTTAAAAAGGCGTCGATGAAAAGCTCATTGTTACTGCATGTTTTTATACAACACGCTGTCAACGTCTGTAGTTTCTGTGCCGAATCAGCAAAACTGGTCATCTTTAAAATTCATCAAGATGTTTTCAGACAAGTTTAAGGAAATTTAAGTAGCAGATGATATCAGCTGGAGATGTTTTTGTATTTTATTTTATTTAAAGTAAAAATGAAATAAAAGAAATAAAATGTAATCTTTAGCACCCAGGCTGCAGTCAGTCGTGGGATGAGCCAAGTGAAAATGTGAGCAGAAGTCTGGTCTGGTGTTGGTTGACTGTGTGATATTTTACAGTTGTTGGCTCGTGCACGTGTTTATCTGAACGTTACACACAAGAAATATTACCATCTATCAAACATGATGACATTAAAACCTGTAAAACATTTATTCTGAAAGCATGGACAGGTTACACACACAATGTTTTTAAAACCACTAACACATCCTGCCTGCAATAGCTGTTTTTTATGACTTTAGTCAAAGTAAGTGCAGCATTACATAAAAAATGAAGAGATTACCATTTTTAAAACTGACATGTCTGCAGGACGTTATCAGACTGTCTCATACAACCCACGTCTAATGTGCTGGCTGCGCCTCTAAAAATAAACTACCTTAAATCTTTAAGCAAAATTGTTTTTATAGTGTTCACAAAACATATTAATATGCAGAATTATAGGTAAACTAACAACGCTGTTTTTCCAGTTCACCTAATGATAATATGTGTAACAAATACCACAAAATGACTAGTTTTTGTACCGTATTTTTTGGACTATAAGGTACATTACCGTATTTTCCGGAATATAGGTCACGGCTTTTTGCCTAATTTGCATGCCCTGCGACCTATAGAGAGGTGAGACCTATTTATGGATTTTTTTCCCCATATTTTTAGACCAATTTTTGGCTCAGATGTGACCGTTTTTCATTTTGGCAGAAAATGGTGCAGTACCACTTTTGTCCGCTAGGGGGACACTTCCAGAGAGTCCACCAACCGTTTCCAGCTCATGTGTCCGAAAAAAAGCCTCCTCTGCTCGGACTGACTCTGTCGCTGCCCGGCCTCCTGCTCTGGAGGTAAAACTGTTAGCTCTGTGTTTGTTAGCTGTTTGTTAGCAAGATAAGTCAAGAGCCACTCGGCAAATTTTTATGAAACTTACAGAATGTAATCACTGTATGGACATTTACAAGTGACTAGCTTTAAGAGATGTTTGAGATAAAAAAAACAATATTTTAGCTTCATTGTTAGCAGTTAGCTACCGTAAACAGATACCTACTACAGTATTTAGATAAATAACTCGTAAACCACTCGGATATTTTTTCTGCTTACAGCGTGTAATTATATGGCTTTAATTTACAAACTGTTGCCCTGTATGAAACATTTGAGATAAAATTTGATTTTTTATTCGTTGTTTTAGACGGAATCGTCTCGTGTTAGCTTTCGTTTTATTTCCGTGTATATTTTAGCAAATAGCTAATAAACCACTCGGCTAATAAACCACTAACCCTTGTGCTATAATGTCAGCTATAATTTTTAGCAAACAAATAATTGTTTTTACCGTGTTAATCTTCTTAAAAGCCTTGCTGTGCGCTCCTGTGGCAGACATTTGCAACAGAGCTAAACACTCGGTCCATATTTCCGGGTTGTCTCAGCGGTGACGCGTCACGTCAGCGGTGGATGACGCCGCGTTACGTCGGCGGTGAGGTAGGTGCGACCTATATTTAGGTGCGACCTGTTTATGGATTTGTCCAATTTTTTGGCAATAATTGGACAAAACGACCTATATTCCGGTGCGACCTATATTCCGGAAAATACGGTAATCAAAACAGATGAGTCAAACTTGATTCAACTCATTCACAATAATCACATCAAATCGGTTCGAGGTCAGTAAGCACAACCAGAATTAATTTCAGAAACTGGCTTTAACCTCCAATCCAGTGAGACTCTCAGGTTCTCAGTCACTTTCAGTTGGATTGGGAAGGAGCCCAAGTGAGGTCTATAGTCCCCCAACCAGCAGTGAAGAGGTGGAATCCACGTGATCCAGATGTGTCCTCTGGACAAGAGTTCACCTCCACTGCTGCTGGAGCTGAGTTTATTCCAGTTGGCTCCAAAAGGTCCAGGAGAGCAGCCTACATTTGTACCCTCCTCTCTGTCCTGCAGTGGTCCAACACAGCTCCATGGAAGTCCTTGATACAGTTTTCCCTTCAACCCTGCCAGGATGCTTCAGCCTCTGAATCCCATTCAGTGCTGGCTGTTTGACCTCCAGCTTGTTTCTGAACATCCACCTCTGCATGGTAGTGGTGGACTGAAGCTTCATGTGTATTGCTCGTGTTTTGCTGTTATTTTGTGTGTTTCTTCTTCTCCCGCAGCTTTGATAAAAGTTTCAAGAGGACAGTTTGACCAAAACGTGTCCTCCATCTGAAAGTCAGTTGCGTGTGAGGATGACCTGAACTAGTGGAAGCACTGACTCTTTGGACCACGTCCTCCTATTGCACGTACTGTATAGGACACGTCTAAAAGTGTTTATTTCCTCGTGATTTTCGTTCACACAGACCAGAAATCTTCTGTCTCATTCATAATCTACTTCGTTCCCCACGAAAAAAAAAATCACAATTTGTATAGTAAAATTGCACATTGCTGTTTTTTAGTCAGATTATCTACACAAATGGGATATAATTCCACATACACAGGGACATGTTGCTCTCAGTAGTATAAATATGTGCTTCTGAATGGATGAACTTAGCGTTAGACTAGTTTGAGCCGGACGACTGTCTGCTGCATGTTAAACTCAAGGTTTTATATTGGAAAAGTTCTTGTTCTTGATAGAAATCTGTCTTATTGCACTTTTGTTGTTCCAGCGCCCTCTGCTGGTCAGAGGAGGTCATTGTTATCTGGAACATTGCTGCAGCCAGTCCAGCTAAGATCCTTGGCCCACTGACCCACTCTGGTGACCCGAACCTTCACGGGGTCAAACCTCCAGAACCGCTGATCTCTGAACAAGTAGAGGCGCCCGTCTTTATGGGTCAGCGCTCCGTTGGACCCCTGTGGAACGCCCTTCCAGTCCGTCAGCCTGCGGGGGTAGTAGGGTTCTTGACGCAGTGTTTTGAGGTTGAGGACGTGGTAGCGTGCACCCTTGAAGAGCACCATGTGACCCAGAGGGGCATAATAAAAAGCACAGTCAGGGTGACGAGGAAACTCGCTGCTTTTTATGGGAAAACCCGGGTCCAAAACCCCGCCTGTGTAACGCCACATCCGCTTCCCTGAAAAATCACAAAGCAAAAGGAGGATAACTGCTTTAACCATCATTTGTCTTGTTTTTTAAACCCCACACACGTCCCTTTAAATGTAAAACTATGGAAAAAAGGGTAACTACCGTATTCTCCGGCCTATAAGTCGCACCTTTTTGCATACATTTCCAAGCCCTGCGACTTATAGGCCGGTGCGACTTATACGTGGATTTTTCGGGTTTTTTCACTTTGGTCAAAAAATGGTCACTTAATTTAACAGTTTTTAACCGTCAAAGTGCATTTATCAAGAAAAGTTCAACTGAGACACTTTTACTGTAATGTCAGCTAACAAAAATATATTTTTTATGTGTTTATCTTTAAAGATCAAAGAGATGCAGGTCTGTTTGCTGCGCATGCTCGTTTTGTGCCGTGAGGTGCGACTTATAGGCCGGTGCGACTTATACTGTACGTGGATTTTTCCACTTCATTGGACATAATTGGACTGGTGCGACTTATGCTCCGGTGTGACTTATAGGCCGGAGAATACGGTAATCAGAAGTTTACAGAAGACTGGAGGCAGTGAGGCTGTTTAATGAAAATGACATGTCCTATGTATGAGCAGGGCCTTTACGGCAGCAGTACTTCCTATAAAACAGTTCTTGCCCGATGAGTGAATAATGAATAAACTGTCAGGATTTTGGCCCCCGAGGAGGAAATCTGGAAACTCAAAACAATTTTAACAACCTTAAGCACAAAGGTGATGCTAATTAAAATCCCCAGCTGAAGCCTCGGTGCAGCATGTTCTTTTAAAAAAAACACTTTGCTTCTGAAAAAGGGCCCACGAGAATGTATTTTAGGCTCCGACACGTGCAGCCATCCAGACGTTGAGACGAGTCTTTAAAAGGAAGAGTCTAATTAATGAGATCAGTGGAGCAGTACCTTTGAAAAAATACAACTTGGAGTCCAGCGGGGAAAAGGCAGCAGCCTCGATGGCGTGAGGGAGGTCAGACCAGCGCTGACGGAGGCCCAGAGGGCCGCTCACGCTGCCCGACGCCGACACCGTCCAGAACACGCCGCCACGGAACACCAGGACGGTCTTCGTCTCATCTGGACACACGACAAACAGCAGTCAGGACTAAAGTAACAGATGAGCGCGCGCATGCAGCTGGATGTGCTTACCCAGCGTGATGGCGTCAAACACCCCCTGGCAGTACAGAGGCAGGCCTGGGGCCCGGAGCTCTGTGAACTCCCACTCCTGCAGCGCGGCGTTCAAAACCTGACCCGGCAGCCTCACCAGGCGGTTCCCCAGCGGTTTACCTGAATAATCCAAACAACAACACGGTTAACCTGAAGGACGGGGAAGAGGACATAAAAACCCGTTTGGAGCGGTTAAAGATTCCCCTGAATGTTTGAAGGTTTCATTTCCCAAAGTGTTCTCTAGACTAGACATTATGGGAACAACCCGGTTTAACAGGACAGTTCATCTTGAACAAGACTTGGACATTTAAATTGTCCTTTTCCAGGATGTGGCGGGTTCTTGTATACTGATGGATACCGGAAATAAACAAGGCTTTAGATGGAGCGCACACTCAAACCCCGGACAGACCGGCTTCCATTTAGTGTTGCTAAAACAAACGTCTCGACATGTTCACACTGCGAGCACGTCTGCAAACCAAAGAACCACAGGAAGAGCTACACGTGAGAAAATCACTTTAGACGTGAGTTGATGATGAAGCTCGGCAAACATTTGTGTTGGAGGAGGATACACTCAGCTGCAGGAACGTTGGACACACAGCCCAGAGGATAAGAGCGTGAAGATAAGAACCGGAGGTCTGACTCCACTAAACATCCCTGCTTGTGCCGCAGGAACGTCTCACGCTTTCACGTGGAGACAAATACAGACACACTGAGAGGAATTTAACATTACGGTTTAAAGCCTCACTGACATGATGTTTTTACTATGCATGAAATTGCTCAAAATATATATCTTGTATCATTCAACTACTGTATGTTCATTGTTGCAAACAAAATGATAAATTAATTTAATTTTGCTTTAAAAGTGATTTTATACTTCGCGCCGTGTTTATTCACGGGAAATCAGATTACACGCGAATGCAACATCTGTGACGTAAAATCGGGCAGAGCCCTGGGCTTGTCAGTGTGTCTGCTGCTCGCATGAAGATCGCGTTTTGTTTTGTTTTACTTGAAAAATGCGGTTACGTTGTGTTGCATTTGGGTGTTCTAATATGATCAGTGAACAAGTGAGCCTTTTCACTTTCCCAAAAGATGAAAAACTTTGTCAAGAATGCAACAAAGCTGAACCCTCTGAGCCCCCCCGCCTCGCTCCACCTGAAGGTCAGTCTTATACAGCATCAGACCTAAATTAGATCCTGCTGTTTCTTGTTCCATCACCCAAACTATTTTCTGCTTCACAAACTGAAGACAAATAGCTCAAATCTTCACATAGATTGCTAAATTCGCCGGGTTTTAAATTGTCCGCTATTAAAGAGACCAGAGCCCTCTGCCTGATTTTACGTCACAGATGTTGCATTCGCGTGTAATCGGATTTCCCGTGATTAAACACGGCGCGAAGTATAAAATCACTTTTAAAGCTAAATTAAAGTGATTTATCATTTTGTCTGCAAAAACGAACATAGTTGAATGATAAAAGATATATATTGAGCAATTTTATGCATGGTAAAAAAAATCATGTCAGGTACGCTTTAAACATGCCTCTTGATTTTGTTTGTCTTAATGTACCAAATGAAAATACATACAAAATATGAAGAAACAACAGAAGCTTTGTGTGGTCAAAACAACAAGAATATCTGGATTGTACACAGTTTGGATTATAAATGTTTCTTTTATAGAAGTCCAATCCGACTAATTTACCTGTCACATCACAAATGATGGGTTTTAAACTGTGTTGGTATTAAAGATACATCACACATAAGAGTAAACTCTGACTTGAGGGCCACACAAATGGCAAGTGTGTCGTACTTTTGAGGCATGTGAGTCATGCAGCTGTGTGTCACTGCAAACCCCCACTGGCTGAGCTCCTCACTGGTCCAGGTGTACAGGTCCTGGTGCTTGACATTTTATATGTCAGGTTAACTTTGTTTATGAAGCGCATTTGAAACAAGCTAATACCAAGAGTCAAGAGTAATCTAATGGAATAAAATAATAAAAATAACAATCGAACCGAAAATTTATTTAAAATGATCAAAGAATAACCGAAACACAGAACAATGATATACTAAATCAAATCACACTGTGTTAAACGTCAGTGAAGCCAGCTGTGTTTTTTGGAGAGATTTAAAAGCAGGAAGTGAAGTGGTCTGTCTAATGTTGGGGTGCAGATTGTTCCAGAGTTTAGGGCTCATGACTGAAAAAACCCTGATCTCCTCTGAGCTTCAACCTGGTTTTTGGAACAGCCAAAAGCAGCTGGTCAGATGATCTCAGGGCCCGAGAAGGAACATCATGTTGAAATAGATCTGAGAAGTATGAGGATGCAAGGCCATTAATGCACTTAAATGTCAACAGAAGAATAAAAAAAAAATTCTAGTACGCAAAGGGAGCCAGCGAAGAGAGGACAAAACTGGTGAAATATGCTTGAACCTATAGTTCCAGTTAAGAGCTGAGCTGCAGCATTCTAGACAAGCTGGAGATGTGAACTGGAGACCTGTCTGATCCCAACAGAGCGTGTTACAGTAGTCCAGTTGGGTAGTAATGAAGACATGGAGTATTTTTTTCAAGGTCAGATCAGGTCAACACTGACTTAAGGGCGAGGCAGACCTCTGCGTTGTTGCCAGCGCCGCTCGACGTGCGCGTGCTGCGCGCAGGCTGTTCACAGCAGAGCTCTGTGTGAGCAGCTGCTCGGGGAGCGTTTACCTACAGGACAAACTGAGGTCGCTGATTGGTCATTTGCTGACACGCCTACTGAAATGATTGACAGGTCTGAGTGGTGAGAAAAAGCCACAGGCTGCGCAGCGTTTTTCTGTGTTTATATGTTAATAAAAAGTTAAAATAAATAAAATAAAAACAGGGAACGCTGCTCCTGCAGCCCACAGCCCACCAGGAAATATTTAGAAGCTGGCGTATCCACGTTGGACATGACTTAGTTCACTTGTGACAAGTTCATTCATTCCTCCTCATCGGAGGAGGAAGTGAATGGTGACCGCTTCAAGCGATCACTTGACTTTTGGCAAAAAAAACAAAAGAAAAGTCCAGCTCAGCGATGAAGAAGAGATATTTAATACATTTGTGTCTCATACAAAACAGTCCGCCACCGGCAGTTTATTGTGAGACAACGCGCGCGTGTGAGCGGTCGTAAAATTTGAGCTTGGCGCGTTCACGCGAGCGTTCAAAGGCTTGTGCAGCGGCGCTCGCGTGGCGCGGCGCTCGGTCCAGCGCGGAGCTCTGCCTCGCCCTTCACTCTTAGCTATCTGCCTTAACTGGAAGGAGCTTCTTTGTAAAACAGAGTTAATCTGTTTAATAAACTTAAAGTCAGAGTCTAAAACCATCCTGAGATTTGTAACAGACAGAGAGCCCAGGTTTACAGGATCATTTACAACGGTTGAGCTAGGGCTAAACACAACTTCAGACTTCAGATCATTAAAACTAAAAAAAAAATGGAAGCCTTGATGTCATCAAGACATTTTAATAGAAGGTGAATGGAGCCAGAACGATTAGGTTTTAAGGGCAAATAAATGTGACTATCATCAGCATAACACTAAACACCAACACTAGCCCTGTTTCCATCCATTTTCATTTCGAATTTTGAGCTACCTCGCAAATATGTAAATACAAATTAATGCAGATCAGAAGTGTTTCCATCTGCTGGCTTGAAGCGCTTCTTCCAAGCCGCGCACAGCGTCATTACGTCAGACGTCAGCGTCATTACGTCAGACGTCAGCACTGCGCATGTCTACAGTAAACCAGAGAGTAAACAGGAAGTAGCGGTTGACAACAGAACCCGGCCACACATCTCGTCAAAATGGAGAGAATATTTCAGGTACGTGTTGCTATCGGGCGAGTTGTATTTATTCTGTCATGCCAACTAGTTTTAGCGAGTTACATGCTGTTCGGAGCGGAAACAGCTGATCAGTCACGTGACGTGAATGTGCGCTACGGCAGCACGAGTCGGCAAATGTGTTTCCATCTGTCGTTTTGCGCAGCTGCTCGGTTTCGCAGCTCCCAAAAACCACCTCAAGCGAGCGTATAAACTTTTTGGCGAATTTCAGGAAGTAACTTCGTATTTTGCCGTTTCCATTAAGCTTTTCTGCTGCGATACTTCAAAATGCGCACCTAGAAACCTTGATGGAAACACGGCTACTATGTTTTCATTCATTCAACCTCTATTGAGACATGTTAATCCCATGTGTTCTTGGTTGTTTTATAAAACATGTAGAATGTTCATGTCTCCACAGCCAGTCTACAGGGCTTAACGTGCACAAGTGAAGTGCAACTCTCATTCACCCTTTGTCCAAGTTTTAGCCCGTAGCACGACAGCAGGTTGAGAATGAAGCTTGAACCAGCGTCTCCATGAACTACAATGAAGTGTGTCCAGACTGAAGGTTCACAACAACAGTAGTCCACTTTGTTCTTGGCCTGGTTCAGACATGCTGCTAGTGCATCAATCAATTTTTTCATTCATTCATTCAACCTTTATTTATACAGGCTAGCCTCGTTGAGCCACGGGGACTCATTTACAAGAGGGACCTGTCTCACTCACACCCAGGGTCAATTTAGAGTCACCAATCAGCCTAACATGCATGTTTTTGGACTGTGGGAGGAAACCGGAGCACCCGGAGAAAACCCACGCATGCACGGAGAGAACATGCAAACTCCACCCAGAAAGGCCCCCGGACCGGGATTTGAACCGGGGACCTGCTCGCTGAGAGGCAGCAGCTCTACCAGTTGTGCCACCGTGCTGCCAAATTAAACTCTGTCTCCAAATCAAGGTCGTTCTGTGAGGTTTCTGCAACAGGTAAGATCTTAATTCTTCACAAATTTTCCACGGAAGATCTCTCTTAAACAACTGCAAAGGTTCAAAAGGTTTTCCATTTCCAGCTCAGTCCATCATGTTGTACCACAATAAGGTGTCTGCATGAGTGTTTCAGTATCTGTAGTGTGGAAACTACCATATTTTTTGCCCTATAGTTGGAGAGGGGGGTTGCATTATTTGCAAGCCCTGTGACTTATACATTGAAGCAATTTATTTATGCATTTTATTTACTTTAACTTCTTGTTAAAGTCCTGTGCATGGGGCAGCCGTGGCACAGTGGTAATGGCAGTCGACCCCCAATCGGAAGGTTGGAGGTTCGAATCCCGCATCCGCCCACCATGTGTCGTTGTGTCTCTGGGCAAGACACTTAACCCCGAGTTGCTCCCGGTAGGTCTGGATGGCGCCTTGCAAGGCAGGCTACCACTACCGGTGTATGAATGTGTGAATGAATGGGTGGATGGCTGGTATTGTAAAGCGCTTTGGGGCTCCTCACAGGGGGCTGGAAAGCGCTATATAAATAAGCTCCATTTACCATTTATGGATTTTCCCCATATTTATAAACCAATTTTTGGCTGAGATATGACCGTTTTCATTCATTCTGACTGAAAATATTGAACACTACCATTTTCAGCCGCTAGATGGCAGCAGAGTAGTGTGGCATGCTGTTGTGTCATGTAATAGGTCAAAGTGGCTATTACTGACACAATCGGTTTGCCATAGCCTGCCACCTTAATCCAACTTGCCTAGAGCAACCGTTAAATCAGCTTCATTTCACTGCATTGCCCTAGTGAAATGCCGCTGATTTGGCTATTAAAGTGTATTTATTAAGTAAAAGTTCAACTGAGACACACTTTTATTATAAAGTCAAGCAAACAATTAATTGTTTTAGGTGCTTATCTTGTTAAATTTCGAAGAAATGCACAGCGAGTCCTCCCATTGTCTTCTGAAATGCAGCTCATTTGACCATGACCATGCATTTATTAAGGAAATGTTAGACTGAGACACACCTTTACTATAATTTTGAGCAAATAATTGTTTTTAATTGTTAATCTTGTTAACTTCTTGTTAAAGTCCTCCTGTGCATGCTCCCGCGGCCGCCATTTGGCAGCCAATCGATTTTTGGCACAACATTGGTCCACATTTCTGAGTTGTCAGCAGTGACGCATAAAAGATGTGACATATTTATGTTTTTTCCACTTTATTAGATAAATATAGACTGATGTGACATATAGGATCATACAAAACAGTCTCACAACACAGTTGACACTGTGGATCATAACATCCTGTGTCATAAGCTCTCAGAAATCGGTTTCTCTGATCACACCATCGGTTGGTTTTCTAACTATCTTTCCAATCGGAGGCAATGTGTTCAACATAACGGTACTTCTTCCAGCTATTTAACAGTTAAAAATGGTGTACCACAAGGCTCAGTTTTAGGACCAACTCTCTTTACAATCTACATAGCTAATGTAGGTCACTGCATCCCTGATGCATCCTTACATTTCTATGCTGATGATACAGTTGTTTACTGCCGAGCTAAAACAGTAGCTAAGGCTTTCCAGTTACTGCAATCCGCTTTTGACATCATCCAGTCAGATTTGTTCCGTCTCAAACTTGTCCTAAATGCTGATAAAACAAAAGGGATGTTTTTTTCAAATAGGAAGGCGGTTCCAGCAGATCCTCCTCTGATTTTATCTTCAAATGGTGTCCCTATTGAGTTTGTTGATTCCTATAAATATCTGGGTATCCTGATCGATTCACATCTCTCTTTTAAACTCCACGTGGAAAACCTAGTGAAGAAACTGAAAGTTAAACTGGGTTTCTTTTTCAGAAACAGATCATGTCTAACACTGAATGTTAGGAAACGCCTTGTATCTGTGACTTTCCTTCCCTCCATTGATTACGGTGACATTCTCTACATGAATGCTCCTACAAGCACCCTGCGGATGTTGGATGTTGTCTATCATGGTGCACTAAGATTCATAACTGGTTGTGATTATCGTACCCACCACTGCACCCTGTATTCACTGGTTAACTGGACATCATTAACCTCACGCAGACTCTTCCACTGGTACATTTTCATCTTTAAATCACTTCTTGGTCTGCTGCCCTCATACATCTCCTCCTACATGTCTTTGCGTGAGTGCAGCTACAGTGTGCGCTCTCAGGACATGATTACCTGCAGTGTTCCATCAGTGAGGACTGAACTTGGAAAAAGGGCCTTCTCCTACTCTGCTCCTGCTTCATGGAATATCTTACAAAAAGATCTGAAGCTCTCGACCTTGACTTCTCTAAATGGTTTTCAGAATCTGTTGGAATCCTGGCAAAAACCAATGCAGATTTGTTCCTGTCTTTGATTTTATACGTCTACCTTATAATGTTTTGCTAGTTTTTTGATACTTTGTTTAAAAAAAAAAAAGTATTTCTTTCTTTTGTTTTTTCTCTTTTTTGTTTTCTATTGTTTATTGTTTATTGTTTAAGGAAATTCTACCATTGCTGTTCATCGTTCTTTAGTTTTAGCAGGTCGCTTTCGTAAATGAGCCCATGAGGTTTAATAAGATTTACCTGACTAAATAAAGGTTGAATGAATGAATGAATAGGGCAGTGCAACATGTACGGCGGAAAATACGGTAATTGTGGCTGCACTTAAAATTGTTTTTTAACAGAATAGTTTTAAAGCTCAGCCTGAAGTCTGTGGCTGTTTCAGTGATTTTAACATTTTGCAGCTTATTCACACACATTTGTTAAACATCCATTACTGGCATCAGATTATAAATAAACACTTTTGCTCCAAATTGATAATTTTTGCCGTTTAAAATACTTTTTGATTCATCTTCCACATAGTGTTACACTTCCTCTTATTTTGGTTCAGTGTGTGAACACTCCCACTATTCTCTGTCCTGAACTCCGGGTCAAAAACATCACTGGGCTGGATGTGAGAGCATCAGGAGCCCAGACGACTGATTCAATCTGTTTCTCCTCATGTGGCAGAGGAGCAGTGTTCCTCAACAACAGTGCTGCTTCTCAGACACACAAACACCTCTGGCTGAAGATTATTAGTCTTTACAACAGACGGGAGTGTTTTCACAGTGTCAGCAGTCCTGTCTGTCTGTGTGAGGAGCTGTTTGACATTCATGTGGGAGCAGCTGCAGAAATGACTGCCACAGGCTGAACGTCATGATAAGAGAGCAGGAGGAAAACCAGCTGCAGTTTGAGCAACACAACAACAAAAAATGTGGAGCAATGTGGATAACAAACTAACTGGGCCTTCCTGAAAAAGCAGAGAAGAAACCCAAACAGGACTCCAGCCAGCCATCAGGTGAAAAGAAGGAACCCAGACCAGTGGTCATTCCGTATGTTGCGGGAGTTTCAGAGACATTGAGACGTTTATTCTCTAAACACAACGTCCCAGTGGCTTTTAAACCCCAAAATACATTACGGCAAAGACTGGTTCATCCCAAAGATCCAGTCCCCCGGCACAAACAGAGTAATATTGTGTATGCTGTTCAGTGTCAGGAGGGCTGTGATCAGTCTTATATCGGGGAAACTAAACAGCCACTGGCCAAAAGGATGGCCCAGCACAGAAGATCAACATCATCAGGTCAGGACTCTGCAGTCTACACTCATCTCCAGGCCAGCGGTCACTCTTTCAGGGATGAAGATGTTCACATCCTTGATAGAGAGGAACGATGGTTTGAGAGAGGAGTAAAGGAGGCCATCTTTGTGAAAAGAAACCGTCCATCATTAAACAGAGGTGGAGGCCTCCGGGTTCAACTGTCCCCCTCTTACAATGCTGTGATGCTACGTTCACACCGAACGCGTTTTGAGCTGCAGGAGCGGCCGGTTTACATGCAAAGTCAATGGGGGACGCGCCTCTAGGGGTCGTGCGTCGCGTCACGTCCGTTTTGAGCGGCGCGTAAGGGGCGGCAGAGCGTTTTCCGTGCATGCGGTGCCCGCGGCAGCCGCCGCCGCTCGAGTTGAAAAATCTGAACTTTCGCCGCTCAACGCGTCTTGACAACCAATCAGGGAGAGTCAGCTATATGTGACGCGGTAACGAGGGGACGGATGTTGCGCAAGTGTGACGTATTGTTTGTGAGACACAGAAACAACCCGTAAATTTGTGTTCAAGTATGGAGGAGAAACTCATCGTTGCTGTGTGTTTCCATCCAGTGCTTTACGACCAGTCAAGTGTGTTGTACAGAGACCGAAATAAAACCGCCATTTTGAGAACAGACAACAACAAAACATCAGACCGGAAAAAGAATAAAGATGCTCCTCCCACACCCCGCCGCCACGCCGCTGCTGCTTCTCGTTCCGGTCTGAACACCAGTGCGTCCACCTTGAGGCGTTTCGCGCTTTTTGGCTGTTCAAAACGCATTCGGTGTGAACGTAGCAATATTGCTAGTATCACTCAGCCCTCTGTGAATAGCAGACAACCATCAGGGTGCTAACGATCCATCGTTAGGTTGATGGTCCGCCTTGATCATGTGAGCAGCTGGTTTCAGGCTGTCATCAGCCAACTGGTTGATCCACTGTGAGAGGGTGCTATTTATAAGACAGAGTTTGTTGCAGCTCCTCACCGAAGAAGTCTTTCGGATGAAAGACAAAACATTTCAACAAGAAGAATCTGTCCAGAGGACCTGACTTAACCATGTCAGATAAAAAAAGTTGTCTTCCTTCTCCAGGTGTGAATAAAACAAACAAAAATCTGAATTCATAGAAAAAATAATAATAATAATAATGCTATTCATGCTGATTGTTGAGTGTCTGACACAGACGTGAATAAAAAAAAAAAGTCCAACAATTAGAAAACATTCTGATGGAAGAATAACTTTTTGTAGCGTTTTTTAGGTAAAACAACAGAATGTGTCATGAATGTTAAGTAATGCATTTAAAAGTGTTTAAAATAAATGTGCAGTAGAAAGTTAAGGTGGTTAAAAAAATTTTTTTTTATTTTTTTAATTCATAATGGTGTGAAGAGGATGGCTGTAAGGTGAGAAGGGAAGCCATCTATAAAGGGAGGGTGGGTTCAAATATCAGCTGAGATCTGAGTCAGGAATTGTGAAAAATTTCTTTCAGTATGATAAAAACAAAAATAACCAGTCTAATTACTCAATAAGAGAGACATAAGACAGATGTAGAATTATATAGTTGTTTGTTTCCATACAATGTCAAGAGAATACTGAGAGTAACATCTGAGAATAAAAAAGGCAGCACTGTGGTCATCCCCCCCCCAATCTTGTTATTGTAGAGTGAATCAGAGAAGCTGAGGACAGAACGTGTCCAGAGGCAGAGCAGATGTGACGGCTCAGAGAGAGGGAGGCCTCTAGACGTGGTCTGTCTGAGAGCACGAGCTGGATTATCCAGATGTGTGTGAGACCGTCCTGCAGCCACAGAGACGGCCCTGCCAAGTGCTCAGTGTTTCAGTGGCTTGAGGTTCAGAGCCAGAGCAGAGGAAATGGAGTGCTGTAGAGATGAACACATACATTTTTATTTTAGGAAACCTGTGGCATTAGTTTGGGATCATCCATCCATCCATTATCTTTAACCGCTTCTTCCTTTTTTGGGCCATTGGGGTCGCTGGTGCCCATGTCCAGCCATCACTGAGCCAGAGGACACCCTGGACATGTCTCCAGTCCAT
>JBBPBX010052740.1:0-24091 GCA_038048925.1 Garcialebias charrua
CATGGAATGTCTTCTGATGTGCAAGATTTTGAGGCACCACCTCCAACAGAGGTTTCAGTTGCTAACAAAACATTCTGTAAGAGCAAAATAAAGGTATGTGCAAGTGCATCGAGGAAGGATAGTTGACACTGAAAAAGTACTCCTTTAAAGAATGTCATTTTTCTATTTTTACTATTTACAGAATAGCCATAAATATGATAAACCAAACAATCGTGTAATGGTTCTTAATTTTTGTGATGTGATGGACTGGAGACCTGTCCAGGTATCCCTGTGATGGACTGGAGACTTGTCCATGTGTCCCTGTGATGGACTGGAGACTTTTCCCTGTGTACCTGTGATGGACTTGAGACCTGTCCAGGTGTCCTTGTGATGGACTGGAGACTTGTCCACATGTCCCTGTGATGGACTGGAGACTTGTCCATGTGTCCTTGTGATGGATTGGAGACTTGTCCCTGTGTACCTGTGATGGACTGGAGACCTGTCCAGGTATCCTTGTGATGGACTGGAGACTTGTCCACATGTCCCTGTGATGGACTGGAGACCTGTCCAGGATGTCCCTGTGATGGACTGGAGACTTGTCCACGTGTCCTTGTGATGGACTGGAGACTTGTCCCTGTATACCTGTGATGGACTGGAGACCTGTCCAGGTATCCCTGTGATGGACTGGAGACTTGTCCATGTGTCCTTGTGATGGACTGGAGACTTTTCCCTGTGTACCTGTGATGGACTTGAGACCTGTCCAGGTGTCCTTGTGATGGACTGGAGACTTGTCCACATGTCCCTGTGATGGACTAGAGACCTGTCCATGTGTCCCTGTGATGGACTGGAGACTTGTCCACGTGTCCCTGTGATGGACTGGAGACTTGTCCACGTGTCCCTGTGATGGACTGGAGACCTGTCCAGGATGTCCCTGTGATGGACTGGAGACTTGTAAATGTGTCCCTGTGATGGACTGGAGACTTGTAAATGTGTCCCTGTGATGGACTGGAGACCTGTCCAGGTGTCCCTGTGATGGACTGGAGACTTGTCCACGTGTCCCTGTGATGGACTGGTGACTTGTAAATGTGTCCCTGTGATGGACTGGAGACTTGTCCATGTGTCCCTGTGATGGACTGGAGACCTGTCCAGGATGTCCCTGTGATGGACTGGAGACTTGTAAATGTGTCCCTGTGATGGACTGGAGACTTGTAAATGTGTCCCTGTGATGGACTGGAGACTTGTAAATGTGTCCCTGTGATGGACTGGAGACTTGCAAGGGAACCGGACTTGTGATCTGAAGGACCCTGGTTCGAGTTCGAACCCCGGCCACTACACACCTTGGGGTGTCTATGAGTGCATACCTATTTCCCCAGCTCCCCGGGCGCTGACTACGGCTGCTCACTGCACCACTTGGTGGTGGTTGGGTTAAATGCAGAGAACAATTTTGTCTGTCAAGTATGGGAAACATACACAGATGACAAAAATGTGTAATTTA
This sequence comes from Garcialebias charrua, assembly GCA_038048925.1. NCBI lineage: Eukaryota > Metazoa > Chordata > Actinopteri > Cyprinodontiformes > Rivulidae > Garcialebias > Garcialebias charrua. The sequence goes on from JBBPBX010052740.1 coordinate 1,475, forward strand.
TATATTTTAATTTATAAATGTGTCCCTGTGATGGACTGGAGACTTGTAAATGTGTCCCTGTGATGGACTGGAGACCTGTCCAGGTGTCCCTGTGATGGACTGGATACTTGTCCATGTGTCCCTGTGATGGACTGGAGACCTGTCCATGTGTCCCTGTGATGGACTGGAGACTTGTCCCTGTGTACCTGTGATGGACTTGAGACCTGTCCAGGTGTCCTTGTGATGGACTGGAGACTTGTCCACATGTCCCTGTGATGGACTGGAGACTTGTCCACGTGTCCTTGTGATGGACTGGAGACTTGTCCATGTGTCCTTGTGATGGACTGGAGACTTGTCCCTGTGTACCTGTGATGGACTTGAGACCTGTCCAGGTGTCCTTGTGATGGACTGGAGACTTGTCCACATGTCCCTGTGATGGACTGGAGACCTGTCCATGTGTCCCTGTGATGGACTGGAGACTTGTCCACGTGTCCCTGTGATGGACTGGAGACCTGTCCAGGATGTCCCTGTGATGGACTGGAGACTTGTAAATGTGTCCCTGTGATGGACTGGAGACTTGTAAATGTGTCCCTGTGATGGACTGGAGACCTGTCCAGGTGTCCCTGTGATGGACTGGAGACTTGTCCACGTGTCCCTGTGATGGACTGGTGACTTGTAAATGTGTCCCTGTGATGGACTGGAGACTTGTCCATGTGTCCCTGTGATGGACTGGAGACCTGTCCAGGATGTCCCTGTGATGGACTGGCGACTTGTAAATGTGTCCCTGTGATGGACTGGAGACTTGTAAATGTGTCCCTGTGATGGACTGGAGACTTGTAAATGTGTCCCTGTGATGGACTGGAGACTTGCAAGGGAACCGGACTTGTGATCTGAAGGACCCTGGTTCGAGTTCGAACCCCGGCCACTACACACCTTGGGGTGTCTATGAGTGCATACCTATTTCCCCAGCTCCCCGGGCGCTGACTACGGCTGCTCACTGCACCACTTGGTGGTGGTTGGGTTAAATGCAGAGAACAATTTTGTCTGTCAAGTATGGGAAACATACACAGATGACAAAAATGTGTAATTTATATATTTTAATTTATAAATGTGTCCCTGTGATGGACTGGAGACTTGTAAATGTGTCCCTGTGATGGACTGGAGACCTGTCCAGGTGTCCCTGTGATGGACTGGATACTTGTCCATGTGTCCCTGTGATGGACTGGAGACCTGTCCATGTGTCCCTGTGATGGACTGGAGACTTGTCCCTGTGTACCTGTGATGGACTTGAGACCTGTCCAGGTGTCCTTGTGATGGACTGGAGACTTGTCCACATGTCCCTGTGATGGACTGGAGACTTGTCCACGTGTCCTTGTGATGGACTGGAGACTTGTCCATGTGTCCTTGTGATGGACTGGAGACTTGTCCCTGTTTACCTGTGATGGACTTGAGACCTGTCCAGGTGTCCTTGTGATGGACTGGAGACTTGTCCACATGTCCCTGTGATGGACTGGAGACCTGTCCATGTGTCCCTGTGATGGACTGGAGACTTGTCCACGTGTCCCTGTGATGGACTGGTGACTTGTAAATGTGTCCCTGTGATGGACTGGAGACTTGTCCACGTGTCCCTGTGATGGACTGGAGACCTGTCCAGGATGTCCCTGTGATGGACTGGAGACTTGTAAATGTGTCCCTGTGATGGACTGGAGACTTGTAAATGTGTCCCTGTGATGGACTGAAGAGTTGTAAATGTGTCCCTGTGATGGACTGGAGACCTGTCCAGGTGTCCCTGTGATTGACTGGAGACTTGTCCACATGTCCCTGTGATGGACTGGAGACTTGTCCATGTGTCCTTGTGATGGACTGGAGACTTGTCCCTGTGTACCTGTGATGGACTGGAGACCTGTCCAGGTATCCCTGTGATGGACTGGAGACTTGTCCATCTGTCCTTGTGATGGACTGGAGACTTGTCCCTGTGTACCTGTGATGGACTGGAGACCTGTCCAGGTATCCCTTTGATGGACTGGAGACTTGTCCATGTGTCCTTGTGATGGACTGGAGACTTGTCCACATGTCCCTGTGATGGACTGGAGACTTGTCCATGTGTCCTTGTGATGGACTGGAGACTTGTCCCTGTGTACCTGTGATGGACTGGAGACCTGTCCAGGTATCCCTGTGATAGACTGGAGACTTGTCCACGTGTCCTTGTGATGGACTGGAGACTTGTCCCTGTGTACCTGTGATGGACTGGAGACTTGTCCAGATGTCCCTGTGTCCCCCTTCAGTGTAGCCAGTCCAAAGTTGGACAGATTCTGGAAAAAGGAGCAATACCTGATCCTAATATGTCAGACACAAGTTTCCCTGTTTTTCCCAGCACGTCAAAATGGTGCTTTCCTCCTGACACAAGTAATATTGGAGAAAGCGCATTTAAAACATCAGGCCAAGCCACTTCTACCACATACTCAAAGGATAAACCAGACAGAAAAGATGAGCTTCTCAAACAGGAATCCTCAAAGCAGATTACATGTCTACAAAACTTCTGTTATGTTTGTGGTAAGCCACAAACTAAAATTTCACGCCATTTGCAAACACACCAGACGCATCCTGAAATTATCCAACTGTTTTCCCTTCACAAGGATTCTAAAGAGCGCAAAGTTTTATTAGAAAAATTGAGGAACAGGGGAATTCACAAGCATAACAATGCAGTTTTACAAGGTGGACAAGGGCCCTTGAAAGTGAAGAGAAAGACAAAAGCTAAGGCCGTAGATGGAACATTTATTCACTGTATCTACTGTGAAGGAATGTACGTTCAAAAGCAACTATGGAGACATGTCCGTAGATGCCCTTGTAAGCCAGAAAATATGGATATGGATAATCCACCTGGAAGAGCCAAAGTGCTGAGTTTGGCTTTGGCTAAAGAGTCTGCATTCTATCATGAAATCTGAAGTGGTGTTTGTAAGATCATTAAAAGTATGAAACCCGACGATGTTACCTCAGCTGTGAGAAATGACCTGTGTATTATTCAGTTTGCTCAGTCACTCCACAACAGACATGGACAAGACCCCTCAAAATACGACTACATGCGACAAAAGCTTCATGAAGTTGGCCGTTTGTTGATATGTCTGCGCACAAAATATGCAATACATAACCTAGAGGATGCTGTGAAACCTGCTAACTTCCAGAGAGTTGTGCAAGCAGTAAAGACTGTGTCAGGCTTTGATGAAGAAACACGTTCATACAAAAAAACAAGCCTTGCCATAAAACTGGGACATACACTGAACAAAATCTGTAACCTTGTTCATTGCCGAGCACTCATGGCAGAAGATGAACAACTGATGAAGTCGTCAGACGCATTCAAAAAACTGTGCTCATCAAAATGGTCAGAGATGGTGTCTCATAGTGCCCTTAGCACTTAAAATCATGCCAAATACAATAGGCCATTAACATTACCATTCACTGAAGATGTTAAGCTTCTGCATCAGCATCTGAATAAATCAGGAGAAAATGCCTTTAACACCTTGAAAGATGAAGCCAGCCCCCAGACTTATGCAGAACTTGCAAAAGTTACACTTGCATAGGTCATTGTGTTCAATCGTAGACGAGCAGGAGAGGTTTCAAAGATGCACCTACGAAGTTTTATGGAGCGTGACACCACCAAGCTCCATGATGATGTTGCCATGGGTTTGTCAACGGTTGAACAGAAGCTCTGCAGCCATTTCACTCGGGTTGAAATCATTGTGAAAAGAGGCCGAAAGGTTGCAGTTTTACTCGCACCAAATGTGGTGGATGCACTGACTTTATTGGCAAGTAAGAGAGAGACATGTGTTGTTTTACAAACAAACTTATTTCTATTTGCAAGACCTAAATCAATGAGTCACTACAGAGGACAGGACAGTCTGCGTGTTCATGCAAGCCAGTGTGGAGCATAGCACCCAGAGTTCCTCAGGTCAACACAACTACGGAAACATGTAGCCACGCTCTCACAAGTCTTGAACTTAAAAAACAATGAACTTGACCAGGTTGCAGACTTCTTGGGCCATGACATCCGTGTTCACAGGGAATTTTACAGATTACCAGCTCCCCCAACACAACTGGCAAAGATATCCAAGCTACAGGTTGAAAAAAATATGGAGGAACTTTTTTTTTAAATAAAGTATTTAAAAGTGTAACACAGATTTATACAATATTAATACATAATACAGAAAGGTACATACCCCAGATACTGGTAGCATACTGGTTATTTAACCAGTATGTATATTTTGTACCAGACTATTCTATAAAATGACATGTTATCTTGTACTCAATTGGTATGTACCTGGTACCTATGCAACCTGGCTTTATAATGAAATGACTAATAACCTAGTTGCCTGGTATGTACCGAGGTCTTTGTTACAATCAAAAAAATGTGTTCAATAAAAAAACAACTGGACTTTTATTTGTAGCAGAAGACGTTTCGCCCTTCATCCAAAAGGCTTTCTCAATTCTAAGAGAAGAGACCTGTCCAGGTGTCCCTGTGATGGACTGGAGACTTGTTATTATTATAACTTGTCAGTTATTATTATTATTATTATTATTATTATTATTATTATTATTATTATTATTATTATTATTATTATTATTATTATTATATTACTTAAAAATGTGTTCCTGTGATGGACTGGAGACCTGTCCAGGTGTCCCTATGATGGACTGGAGACTTGTCCACGTGTCCCTGTGATGGACTGGTGACTTGTAAATGTGTCCCTGTGATGGACTGGAGACTTGTAAATGTGTCCCTGTGATAGACTGAGACTTGTCCAGATGTCTCTGTGTCCCCCTTCAATGTAGCCAGTCCAAAGTTGGACAGATTCTGGAAAAAGCAGCAATATCTGATCCTAATATGTCAGACACAAGTTTCCCTGTTTTTCCCAGCACTTCAAAATGTTGCTTTTCTCCTGACACAAGGAATATTGGAGAAAACACATTTAAAACATAAGGCAAAGCAGTCTGCATTCTATCATGAAATCTCAAGTGGAGTTTGCTATTTATGAGACTGAGCTGAATGCAGCACCTCAGACTGAGGAAGTCTTTATTTAGGGCCTTGTCATCAAATTTATCAGTGAACTTAAAAGGTATGTGGAGCTTTATTAGTGTTAACAAAAAATACAATTTTTCCTATTTATATAACTAGGTTGAGGAATCTTAGCAAATAAATCCTTTGCAAAATATGACTTTCTTTTGGAATATCGAGGTGAACTGATCACCAAGGAGGAATGTGAGAGGAAGCAACAGGTTTGCAATGAATCGATGAAAGTGTTTTTGTTTGAATTGTACTTTGATGTAAAAACTGTAAAAAAAACTTTGTCGAGGAAGTCTTCTTTTATAAGACTGAGCTGAACATAGCATGTAAGACTGAGGAAGTCATTCGTCCGAAACACGTCTTCAGTCTGAGGTGCTGCATTCAGCTCAGTCTTATAAATAGCACCCTCTCACAGTGGATCAACCAGTTTGCAGGTCCTCCTTGATCATGAGAGCAGCTGGTTTTGGCTGTTCAGCAAACTCGTTGATCCACTGTGAGAGGGTGCTATTTATAAGACTGAGCTGAATGCAGTACCTCAGACTGAGGAAGTATTTATTTATAAGACTGAGCTGAGTACAGCATCCAAGACTGTGGAAGTCATTTGTCCGAAAGGTTTCCTCAATCTGAGATGTTGCATTCAGCTCAGTCTTATAAATAGCACCCTCTCACAGTGGATCAACCAATTTGCTGATGACAGCCAAAACCAGCTGCTCTCATGATCAAGGAGGACCTGCAAACTGGTTGATCCACTGTGAGAGGGTGCTATTTATGAGACTAAGCTGAATGCAGCACCTCACACTGAGGAAATCTTTATTTATAATACTGAGTTGAATACATTATCTCCAGACTTGGACAAAAGACTAAACATTTCCAGTTTTTTTTTTTTGCTTTTCTTTGTGTTGTTTTTTTGAATGTCCTGAGGACCAGACTTAGCTTTTTTGATTATTCTACTAGAATTATTGAGCATTCATCAGGGTATTTTAATTTTAGTATGTGTCTTGTTCAACAAGCTTTCTAGTGTTTTATGTTTTCATGTAACAAATGTGATGCCCTGTGATAAACTTGCGAACCGTGAAAGGTGCACCCCGCCCCTTGCCCTATGATTGCTGGATATGGGCACCGGCGACCCCCGTGACCCAAAATGGAAGAAACGGGTAAAGATAATGGATGGATGTAGAAAATGGGCAATGTTTAGGCTGATGGTCCTCCTTGATCATGTGAGCAGCTGGTTTTGGCTGTCATCAGGAAGTCTTTATTTATAAGACTCAGCTGAATACAACATCTCAGACTAAGGAAGTCTTTATAAGACTGAGCTGAATACAGCATCTCAGACTGAGGATGTCTTTCGTCACTCGTAAGTTAGGGATAACCTGTACTTTACAGTGGGTTGTGGTGAACCGTGTAAAAAAAGTACAATTTTGTTTTAGAAATATGTACAAGTTTATAATGTTAATGTTTTATAATATGTAAATATGTCATCTCAGACTGAGGAACTCTTTCATCGCTCGTAAGTCGGGGATCACCTGTACTTTACAGTGGGTTGTGGTGAACCGTGTAAAAAAAGTACAATTTTGTTTTAGAAATATGTACAAGTTTGTAATGTTAATGTTTTATAATATGTAAATATGTCATCTCAGACTGAGGAACTCTTTCGTCGCTCGTAAGTCGGGGATCACCTGTACTTTACAGTGGGTTGTGGTGAACCCTGTAAAAAAAGTACAATTTTGTTTTAGAAATATGTACAAGTTTGTAATGTTAATGTTTTATAATATGTAAATATGTCATCTCAGAAGTCTTTCATCGCTCATAAGTCAGGGATCACCTGTACTTTACATTGGGTTGTGATTAACCCTGCAGAAAAAGTAAAATTTTGTTTTAGAAATATGTACAAGTTTGTAATGTTAATGTTTTATAAAATGTAAATATGTCATCTCAGACTGAGGAACTCTTTCGTCGCTCGTAAGTCGGGGATCCCCTGTACTTTACATTAGGTTGTGATTAACCCTGCAGAAAAAGTAAAATTTTGTTTTAGAAATATGTATATAATGTTAATATGTTTTATAATAATGTAAATATGTCAACAGAATTTAAGTTTTTATTTTATTTTATTTGAAACATTTAAGTTTTATTTTATTTTAAACATTTGAAGATTTGTTAGTGAATATAAATAAAGTATGTGCCTAATTTGTTTAATAAAATCAGTTCAAAAAACTGTTCTCCTAATGCAGTGTCCTGTCACATTTGTGTGTTTTATGTTAATTTTATGTTAAGTAGGCGGAGTTTAAATGTCCCTTTAAAGACCCCATAATGCATGTTTGTCCTCCTGTCACATTTGTGTGTTTTATGTTAATTTTATGTTAAGTAGGCGGAGTTTAAATGTCCCTTTAAAGACCCCATAATGCATGTTTGTCCTCATAAACCACATTTTTTGACGTCCTTGTAAACCACACTGGAGTCTGGGTGGTAAAACGTGCTGTGAAGCTCCTATCGGAAAGCTAAAGTGACCCAAATTTTTTTCAAAATTTTTAGAGTGCTCTGAGCTTGGTCCCAGGTCGCTAGGACCTCGGGAAGGGGTAGACCCCGTATTACACCTTCGGGCGGGTTTGGCGAAAAAGTCCGGCTAAACCACATTGACAAACCTGTGTGTGTGTGTGTGTGTGTGTGTGTGTGTGTGTGGAGGGGGAGGGTGTTGCCACCCTCTGAAACATCCTTGCCACCCTCTTGCCACCCCATAGATATTTTTCTAGATCCGCCCCTGCCTCCAGTCGAGCGTTCCTGTTACACGGAGTCCTCAGTCCTGCGAAATTCAGGTGTAAGCGAGGTGAAGGGCGAAAAGAGAATGAAAGGTGGGGCATCAGCCTCCTTTTATACAAAGAGGGCGGGGCCTCATTGATGACGCTGACGCCCACCTGCCTTATTCAAGGCGTGATTGTATTACTTCAGGTGAACCACGCGGCGGTGCAATTCCCATAGTCAATGTGTTGCACTGAGTGTACTGACTGACAAGGGAACTGCTGTTGATCAAAGAGAGTATTGTGTTAGCATTTTTGGTGATTTAAAAAAGGACTTTGACATTATTGACCACACCATTCTCCTTGAAAACTGAATAAATATGGCATTAGAGGATTTGTACTACAGTGGGTATCAAGTTATTTTAATAATAGGAGACAGTTTGTACAGTTAAACAATGTAAGATCTGAATTTTGTGTTAATGGATGTGGAGTTTCTGAGGGCGCTGTGTTGGGACCAAAGTTGTTTATTTTGTATGTGAACAATCTGGTTGATGTGTCAGGGCTTTTTGAAGTGTGTTTTATTTGCAGATGATTCCACTTTTTTTGGTTCAGGAGAAGATATTGAATTGATGTGAGAGATGATGGAGGCAGAATTCGTAAAAATACAAACTTGGTTCCAACTTAGTAAGTTATCAATAAATATGGGAAAAATACATTATATTTAGTAATAGAAATAAAATAATCAAAGTCCCATTTAAAAATGACAGTATTGAAATGCATAGAGTTAATGAAATAAAAAATGTTGTTGTCGTTATTGATGAGAAGCTGATATGGAAGTCTCATGTAAATAAGATAAATTGCTAAATCAATTGCATTACTGTATAAAGTAAAATAGTTTTTGAATGACAAAGTTTTGTATATATTGTATAATGTAATGGTTATTCCATATTTAATCTGTTGTATTGACGTTTTAGAAAAGCATGCAAAACAATTGCAAACCCTATTTTCATTTTACAAAAAAGAGCATTATTAGTAAAGTGCTATGGTCACCCAACAAATCTATTATTTCATCAATTGAAATTATTAAAATTTTATGATTTGGTTGAGTATAATATTTTACAAGTCACGTATAAAGCTCATAAAAATATTACACCAAAAATTCAATAATATTTGTTTTAAAAAAAAGTCATTTGTACCTTAAGGGAATGGAATTGTTTGTAAAACCTCCATTTAGAACTAGTCTGAAGGAGCTGTGTTGTAATTCAAGGAATAGGATTGTGAATTGTCTCAATATCGCCATAATTTTTTTAAACAATTTATATGTTTAAAAAGATTATTAAGGTAAAGCTGTTGGGAAGGTATGGTGCCAGGTAAAGGATGCCTATTTTATTTTTTTAATTTTTCAATTTGGAGATTGTTCAAGCGTAGATTGTTGTTTGTTTTTTTGTTGTTTTATAAATTTTAAAGAAGGGGCAGCAGATATTACAAGAATTATTTTGTTCTTTCTGCACCCTTTTCATTCAATGTTTTTTTTCTTTTTCGATGAATTTATTTTGTTTCTTTTGTTTTGAATGAATAATTGACTAAATAATTATTGATATAATAATACTGCAATAGTATTACTGGTGTTGTTTCCTTGAGACTAGGATTTCTTGTTTTCATGCTGTAGCTCTCGTTCAAATTTCTGCTCTCACATTATCTAACAATGCTTGGCTTCTCTTCAAACTTGTGTCTCTTGGACTCAGGGTTAAGCTGCTGTGTAGTTGTTTCTAAAAGCAGTGATAATCAGTTTGCCTTCTCATAAGCAATTCTTAACTCAATTTTATCTTAACCTTTGACATTTTTCATCAAAGACCAGGTAATTTCTATTATGTGACTGTGAACACTTTATCATTGAGAAATCACGACACGGTGCTGACAGGACTCAGACTGAAAGACTTAGCGCTGGCATTACTTCATTTCCACATGGATTTTGAAGTCTCTTTTAAGACTGGAGTCTAATAAATAACTGCAAAACAGACCCAATTACTGTGTCTGTGATGACACAATGGCTCAACAGGAGTGCTTATTTACTGGTGATTATATGGGAACATGTGCAAGCCCCATGTCCAAACACTAAAATTAGACCTTTTGTGCATGCAGGCAAACCTTTAAAACCACACAAAGCACATTGTACCACAAAGCAAATTAGTGCACATGCAATATAAATGTTTACAGCATTTCACACTTAGCACCAGAGCCCCAAATGAGGCTATACTTAATTAAAGAGCACCATTTGTTTTCTTTTATTTTTATTTTTTTAATTGAATGCTTCAAAAAGGCACAAAACCCAAAGCATTACAAGTATTCATCAACATTTAAACAATGAACATGATTGGACTTCATTTTCAATACTTACAGCAACCTAATGTGTTTTCTTGATTTAAAAAAAAGAATAAAATTTCTGCAAATAATTTTCTGATTCAAAGTTCGTGTCAAAGACAAACCCCTCTTATAAAGTAAAAGTAGCATTTGTTGGACAGATGCAAATCTCCTGCTTACTAAAATAACAAATTTCTGTTGAATATTTGTAAAAAGGAATAAGCTGCAGCCATTTTTGTGCTTGCTAAGTTGGAGTAGCTTTGGCAGCCATCTTGAACAAGATTAACTTCATGACTCGATAAGTTAATCGGTTGTTGACATTTTTTTCATTTCATTATTTTTCGAGAGTTTCATTGACTTCATCGACTAGTTCATAAGCTACTTTGATAAGAGACTTCTAAATAAACTCAAGCATATAATGGCTTGCATTTCACAGCAGTAGAATTGTTTTTACTAAACACCTCTATTGCACAAAACAATGTACTGTATACATTAACTGTAGGAATTGATAGACTTATAGACTGCGTGATTTATTTATTTTTTGCAAAACACAAACAACACTTTTCATTTTGAAAAACCTAACTATTGTGGTTGCTTGGATATTAAGTTTAGTAGCACAACTTATTCACAGCCTAAGCTGTTCTATAAACTCTTCACAGCCAGACACTTTAAGCAGAACACTTTTGTGCATCAGGTGTCAGAATGGAAAAGTTCCTGTTGCATACTCAATAATCCAGGTAGATAAATCCAACAAGGTTGAGTCAAGTCTTCTGGATAAATTTTTCATTGTTGAAATTTATTCGACCTTTATTGATGATGATGATGATGATGATGATGATGATGATGATGATGATGATGATGATGATGATGATGATGATGATGATGATGATGATGATGATGATGATGATGATGATGATAAATTTTATTTCAGACAGACATTTCACCACAAAACATAATACTGAAGACTTTCATGTTTCCAAGTATAGATACAATCTTAATATCAAATAAACATACCCAATTTTTATATGCTAATATACATTTGTTTCTTTTCCTTTCCTCTAATGGTGACTGTGAGTCTGAAAAGGAGTATGATGAAGTTTAACTTATATTATCATACCCCTTATCCATTCAATAATTCATAGGATAAATAGTCTTCCTGTTGCCTGTATCCCTTCCAGAAAAAAAAGAAGTAATATTAATTTTAATAATTAAAAAAATAAAATAAAAACAGTATTTTCTGGACTAGATGAAAGTATCTACATATACCTACTCACGTAGATATACATACACATCTACCTGCATAAATACATAGATAACATTTCCTTATTTACACATCCACATATATTTACACACATGTACACAGATCAGCACCCAATTGTCCAAATCATCCTCAGTTCTATCATTACCATCCAATTTCTCACCCTTGATCATCCTTATACTTTTGAATAATAATCATTTTTAGTCTTTTCTTAAAATACCTCATGCTTGGACTTTGCTTCAACTCTTTGGTGAGTTTATTCCAAATCCTCACTCCAATGACCGAAATGCACATTCTTTTCATTGTTGTTCTCACCTTCAAAGTTCTGAAATTCAGGTTTTCTCTATAGTCATATCTCCCGACTTTGTCAGTAAATAAATTTTGTATATTTTCTGGTAATAGTTTGTTTCTAACTTTATACATAAATTGTGCAGTTTGAAACTCTATCAAATCTTGGAATTTAATAAAATTAGAATCAATAAATAAATTGTTAGTATGACAATAAAAATCAACCTTATGAACTAATCGAATGGCTCTTTTCTGTAATGTGCATAATGGTTGGAGCGAGGTTTTGTAAGTGTTGCCCCAAACTTCCACACAGTAATTTAGATATGGCAAAATAAGTGAGCAGTAAATAATATGAAGAGCAGAATAATTTAAAAAATTTCTAGCATTAGAGAGAACAGCTACACTTCTTGCTATTTTAGATTGAACATACTTAATATGAGGTTTCCAACAGATCTTATTATGAATCAATACTCCCAAAAACCGAATTTCCGTCACTTTCTCCAATATCACATTATCAATTTTTATTTGTGACTCACTATGCCCGTTACAATTCCCGAATAACATAAACTTGGTTTTATCTAAATTTAGAGATAATTTATTAATATCAAACCACTTTTTCAATTTACATAACTCTAAATTAATTTCTATCAAAAGCTGCCGTAAATTTTCACCTGTACAAAAAATATTTGTGTCATCTGCAAATAAAACAAAAGTAAACAATTTAGAGACCTTACATATGTCATTTATGTATAAATTAAACAACTTTGGCCCCAATACTGAACCCTGTGGGACACCACAAACAATGTCCAAGCACGAGGACTGGAAATCACCTATTTGCACAAATTATTTATTCAAACAGGTTGATCTCATTGAGCCTCGGGGACTCATTTACAAGAGACCTGATTCTAACAAAGAGTGATCACAACAGTAGACAAGCACAAAAGGAAGCTTACAAATTGAGAAGAACAAGTGAAAGAAATTAAAAAAATAAAATAAAATAAAAAGCTATGTTGTAAGGTGATGTAGGATACTAAAAACAAATGTTTTGTCTTTTGTCCAAAAGGCTTCTTCAGTCTGAGGAGCTACAACAAAATCAGTCTTATAAATAACACCTTCTCATAGTGGATCAGTCAGTTTGCTGGTGTCAGCCAACACTAGTTATTCACATGCAAAAGGAGGACCACCAACCTAACGTGCCTTGATGACCACTTCCTATTCACAGAGGGCTGAGTAATAATAGCAATTACAGCAAGTTGAACATGGGGGCCTCCACCCCTGTTTAATGATGGATGAGTTCTCTCACTAAGATGGCTGCATTTACTCCTCTCTCAAACCAACTTCCTTTCTATCCAGGATGTGCACATCTTCATCCTTGAAAATGAGCACTGACTTGAAGATGAGTGTAGACTGCAGAGTCCAGGCCTGATGATGTTGCTCTTCTGTGCTCTGTGTCTTGTCAATGCAAAGTGGGTGGTATCGTAACAGGTCATTGTGTTCGAGCCACTTGGCCCGTTGCGGCCCTTAATGGCCCTATAATGGACTTTAATTTCATGAGCTTATCCCAGCGCTACTATAATTTCGGGTGTAGCCATGCTCATGTCATCTCCGATATCTCTGTCAATGTGCTCATTTCTTGTGGCACCACTCCTCAACACGATCAGAGAGGAAATGAAGTTCAGATGTATTTTTCAGTTTTGCAGTGACGGTCATCTAGTGATGTAGCTCCGCTGGACAATCAACTTCTGCTGCCATCTCACGTCAAAATCTGAGAAGTCCACTTTATACCTCAAACAATATGGTCCTGAACTGAACTGGGCTGAGTTTGGGTGGCTACCAGCAGTGGGCAGGCCCTCAACTGGTGCAGTGTGGTGCAGAAGTGATGAGAGTTGAGAGTGGCAAAGCACCATAATAGTTTTTATTTTTTATCTTCATTCAGCCAGATGTGGATGTAGAACATTTGATTAAGGTTTTAGATGATTAAGATGAACATGTAGGCTACCTTTGGCCTATATCTTTTAAACTAAGATTGACATGTGAATAAAAGAGCAGTATTCAACCCATAAAAACGATCTATCCTTAGTACCCTGATGCATGCTCAATAATCCAGGTAGAAACATCTAAAAAAGCAAAGTCTGGTCCTCAGACCACACTTCCAAAAGTGATGGACTTTACAGATCAGGCACGCTTAGCACAGCATGTCAAGTCCAAGACTCGACAACAAAACAAGTTTAACTTAATAATAACTCGTCAACACCATCACAATTCCAAGAACAAAACATTCAGTACAAGACAACACTCCGGTACACAGTTACATGCCAGGGAGACAGAAAAGTGGGTGAAGAATTTATCTGACAGACAGCTCACCCAACCGGAGACAGAGTTTCTTGCCAGGGGACTAAACTTTGCAGTTGCACCAAATAGAGTTCCTCTGGTAGAGATGATCACAGCCACTGAGTCAGCCATCCGTAACAACAAAATTAAAGGAGAAATGAAAAGTGTTTTTAAGCTAATAGTAGTCTAATGAAAAGCATAAAATAAGCTTGTTGAGAAATTTTCACAAGTCAAAAATGTCATCCTAACTCAAATTTAGACTTTGCAAAGTGAAAAAATTCTCATCTGGTGTTTTTGACCCCCCTCCCCCTGCCTGCTCTCCGTCCCCTGAATATGACGTAGGCAGTGCAACGAGTCGTCCCTCATACAGTAATATTAGTGTGTGTATCTAGTTGTGGACAAAAAGGTTTCAGTGTGTAGCAATTATGGATGCAGCAAAAAAAATCTATTTTTTAAAGAATCAAGATTCTTAGTCCTGGCGATTCAGAATCTATTCTAAAAGCCCCAAAATCGATTTTAAAACTTTTTTAAAATTTTATATTGTATTTTTACCGCTCCTGTGCATTCGGCCGCTGTAGAATTTTGGCCGTGTAGGGCCACCGTAGTTAGTTAGCCAGGCAGCTCCCAATGGAGCCTGCTAGCAAGGAGGGAGACAGCATGTTTCAACTTGCTCCTTCATCTTTAAAAATCATTTTAGATCCTACTATGTTCTGGGGAAGACAGAGCTTAACAAGACATTGGTAACTGTTTCAGGACATTTTCAACACCCCCACTTCCACGTTAGCATACGGCGCTAGCATGCTAACGTTAGCATACGGCGCTAGCATGCTAACGTTAGCATGCGGCGGCTAACGCACGGCTATTCGTATTTCCAGGATAGAAATGCCCATTAATGCACTAAATCACCAAACTGTTTTTGACAAACTAAAGTGATATCCTTCAGATTCAAAAAAGTCTTCTGCTTCCATTTTAAATGACAGACAAGAGGACAGTAATGATGGGTTTATAGCTTCAGTGTTATTGTAAGATAGCAAAGGAGGTCTTAATTGTGTCATAAAAGTGCGTCCAGAAAATTACTACAGAAATCACTGTACTTCGGCATGTAGCAGGAAAAATGTAAAAAACTATTTCTTTAAGCTACTGACTTGAAAAAAGCATACTACAGGTAGTCCCCGATTTACGAGCGCTCTTACATACGAGGTTCCGGACTTACGAGCTGGCGAATTTTTGGAAAAAACGCAAAAAATACGAGTTTTTCTGTGTTTTTTCACCACAGTTCGTTAGCTAAACATGTGGACACACGTTTCCGATCATTTTTATGCACTCATAAGCAGTTTTTCGATGAAAAACGAGTGTTTGTAGTTGCGCTAGCAAAACCGTTCCAACTTACGAGCGAAATTCCGGACTTACGAGAACATGTGCTTCGTGTTCCAACTTACGAATTTTCATCTTACGAGCACCTCGCTTGTACGGAACTCGCTCGTAAGTCGGGGACTACCTGTAAGTATGTTTATGTGTGTTGTTTACTATATGAAATTCTTGTTATATCGATTTTTTTCAGATTTGATTACATTTCTCCTTTAAAGAATTTGAAGCAGAACAACTCAGAGTCAAAGTTTCAGCCTGCCTCAGTAATGCCAAACCACCACCTTCCAACATCAGTAGAGAAGAGAGGGATGCACTCACCACTCTTAGCAAGGACAAAAACATCATAATTCTCCCAGCAGACAAAGGAAGGTGCACAGTGATTTTGAACCAGAAAGACTATCATGAGAAAGTTATGTCACTCCTTAGTGACTTAACCACTTATGAACCGCTGAAAAGAGATCCAGGAAGTGGTTACAAGAAGAAGTTGATAGATTGCCTGAAAATTTTGAAGCAGGACAAGGCTATTGACAGTATTCTGTACCACAGACTGTACCCAGGGGAGGCCACGCCAAGTCTGTATGGTTTACCCAAAATCCACAAACAAGGTGTACCTTTAAGACCAATTGTTAGCATGATTAACTCGGTCACTTACAATGGCCCTCATGCACGAACCGTTCGTACGCACAGATTTGTTCTTAAACTGTGCGTACGAGCGATTTAGGATCATTTGTGGCATTCAACAATGTTTTCGTATCCTAAGATTTTTTTCAGATACGAACAAAATTTACGTGTGGTCTGGACCTGTCGTATAATTTAGAGCAGTCGGTCCGCTGTTATCCAGACGGATTTCCTTCACTAATAACTTATATTTCGTTATTTAGAAAATATTCTGAGTTTAAAGAAAATTAAATGCAACGACACAAATTGGTTAAATTAAAATAAAGCGGCTTCAAACCCCCCCCGCCCCGCGCCCCACGTCGACCACCGTGCGCCTCCCCCCCGTGCCCTGCGCCCCACGTCGACCACCGTGCGCCTCCCCCCTGTGTCCCGCGCCCCACGTCGACCACCGTGCGCCTCCCGCGCCCGTCCCCCCCCCCCGTGCCCCGGGGATGGTCCGTGCGCGCCGCACGTTTGAGTGGGTCCTCGGCTTTATCACAGCTGATTACGCTGCTAAAAATTACACACACACACACACACACACACACACACACACAGCCCCGCTGCAGAGAGAGGGGGAAAAAAAGCGAAACTAGCTTATACAGTCGTTTCATGTCATTTTTAATATAAATCTGCCTGTTGACTGTGGGCGCACACTGCATGTCATCTGTATTCTGTGTGGATCGCGCGTCTTGCATTCAGAAGTGGGTCTGCGCGGCTCAATAGATCCGGGGCTGACACTATGATCAAAGGCGAGTCAATTTAATTCGCCAAACCGCGTTTGTGTGTTTTCTGAATGCTTGTTGGAGGCTTGAACACGCATAATGAAAGCCGGACCGACCTGTCTTATGAATGGACACTTCCTGCTCGCGGTGGCAGGAAACGTAGCCTTATATGGTGTTTTGAGGGGTGGGAATTATGTAAATTACCTCTCCGCGTGCACGCGCAGGTGAATAGAACAGGTGGAATTCATTATATGTGCGCACCGCATTTACACACTTTTCCTGAGGATAGGAGGGTTTGTTGAATCTGACGTGGCATGTTCGTACGAACGCTTCGTACGAACAAAAGTAGGAGAAATTTAGGATAAAAATACGAACATGTTCGTGCAAGAGGGCCAATGTTTCCAAATATCTGGCGTCTGTACTCATCCCTTTAGTTGGCAGCTCAGAACACCACATACACCATGGACTTTGTGGATAAGGTGAGGGATGTCATCATGGAGACTGATGAAACAATGGTCTCTTTTGATGTTACATCACTCTTTACGTGCATTCCTGTTGATGAGGCAGTAGAGGTGGTCTGTTTAAGGTTAAAATCAGACACCACTCTGAACAGCAGGACCACACGCTTTCCACAGAGCAACTGTGTCAACTCTTGAAACTGTGCCTGCAGTCAACCTACTTCACATATGGGGAGCAATATTATAGGCAGAAACATGGGTGTGCTATGGGGTCTCCAGTTTATCCTATTGTTGCCAACCTGTTGAAGTGATATGACAGCGTTTCATACTTTTACTATATCTTCTAATAACGTTTTATATATTTTTACAAGCTTTTGAACATTTATGCAAATGTGTGCGTGTCTTTATTTAGTACTTTTAAAGGTCTACACTTAGTTTAGAATAACCATTGCTTACTTTACTTAACTTTCTTGTCTTGAACCACTTTGGACATGTCTGCCTGCCTGGGAGGAGTCGACGAGGGACACGCCCCCAGAAACCATCTTGGCTACAGCAAACTGGTTGGTCCACATAAGTTGCTTACTTGGTGGGTTAACTTCAGTGTGCTTTGGACTACTCTGACTGAGGAAGCCCTCTGGAGTGAGGGTGAAACGTTTCTGCTAAAAAGAAACTGTCCAGATGAACTGATTGAGAATGAGCGGATTTGATACCTGGACTATTGAGAATTAACTTTCTTGTCATTGCTTACTTTATGTTTTAAATATAAACTCACAAGAACCAATATTAAGCTTGTCAGCTCACCTCGAACAGGTAAAATAATGACACCTCACTTCTGTGCAGTGAACAAAATGCTTCTTTTTCCTGAACAGAACTGAAGCACATGTGTAGGCCTCGAGCCTCAACATTTACCAACAATAAAATAAAGATAAATCACAAACACATAAGATACTTATTTTCAATACAACAGATTATCGGTAACAGTAATCATTCATAGTTCTAACAATACTGAGCAAACACTAATTAGAACAGATTAACACTTAGTATAACTTTAGTAACAGAAGTGAACAAAACTCATATGAACAGATTCTTTAGCCAGGCCATAAAGTACTCTAATCTCTATGGAATTTCAAGGCTGTCTACTGGCTCTTAGAGAGCCGGCTCCTCCGTTACCTAAAATCTGCATCTGAGTGGATGATCTTACTGTCATTCACGATGATCTTACTGTCATTCACATAGTTCATTCAATCAGAGCCTGAACAGAGGGAACTCTATAAAAGGCATTCACGCCTCTGGTCGAGTGAGCAAAACCCATAGGCAACACAGTAGAATGGTTTGTATGTCATTTTGCTCCAATTATATGCATATAGTTAACTTTGTTATTTCTCTGAATATCTGTAACTCTGTTGTCCAATAAATATTTTGAACTAAGGGACGTCTCAGTGTCTGGCTGGTCTGAAACACGTCAAAATTCCTTCACTGTACATGGAGGAGGTAGAAAAGAGAGCCTTGACGTTCTTTTCAGGGAGACCACAAAGTCATTGGTTCAGGTATGTTGACGACACCTGGGTTAAAATTAAATCTCAGGAAGTCCAACATTTTAATGATCACATCAACTATGTGGATAAATATATCAAGTTCACACGAGAAGATGTAAAAAATGGCAGGTTGGCTTTTTTGGACTGTGAGGTCTCAGTTTCTGATAGAGGATATTTGCAAACAGGTGTACAACAAACCCACCCACACAGACCAGTATTTGCATTTTGACTCCCATCACCCTTTGGAGCACAAGTTAGGAGTCATCAGGGCTCTGTATCTCAGAGCAGAAAGCGTCCTCACTAACTCAGGAGCCAGACAGAAGGAGAAATCCCACACAAGACAGGCTCTAGATTAATGTGGATATCCTAACTGGGCCTTCCTGAAAGCAGAGAAGAAACCCAAACAGGACTCCAGAAAGCCATCCATCCATCCATCCATCTTCTTCCGCTTATCCGGGGTCGGGTCGCGGGGGTAGCAGCCTAAGTAGGGAGGCCCAGACTTCCCTCTCCCCAGCCACTTGGAGCAGCTCCTCCGGGAATCCCAAGGCGTTCCCAGGCCAGCCGAGAAACATAGTCCCTCCAGCGCGTCCTGGGTCTTCCTCTGGGTCTCCTCCCGGTGGGACATGCCCGGAACACCTCACCAGGGAGGCGTCCAGGAGGCATCCTAACCAGATGCCCGAGCCACCTCAACTGGCTCCTCTCGATGTGGAGAAGCAGCGGCTCTACTCCGAGTCCCTCCCGGATGACTGAGCTTCTCACCCTATCTCTAAGGGAGAGTCCAGCCACCCTGCGGAGAAAACTCATTTCAGCCGCTTGTATCCGAGATCTTGTTCTTTCGGTCATAACCCAAAGCTCATGACCATAGATGAGGGTGGGAACGTAGATCGATCGGTAAATTGAGAGCTTTGCCTTTTGACTCAGCTCTCTCTTCACCACGACAGACCGGTACAGCGCCCGCTTCACTGCGGACGCTGCACCTATCCGCCTATCGATCTCACGCTCCAGTTTTCCCTCATTCGTGAACAAGATCCCGAGATACTTAAACTCCTCCACTTGGGGCAGGACTTCCTCCCCGACCCGGAGAGAGCATGCTACCCTTTTCCGGCTCCAGACAGCCATCAGGTGAAAAGAAGGAACCCAGACCAAGACCAGTGGTCATTCCGTATGTTGCGGGAGTGTCAGAGAAACTGAGACGTTTATTTTCTAAACACAACATCCCAGTGGCTTTTAAACCCCACAATGCATTATGGTGGTTACCATTATGATGGTTTTCAGAATCTGTTGGAATCCTGGCAAAAACCAATGCAGATATGTTCCTGTCTTTGATTTTTTTTTTTTAGTACATCTACCCTATAATGTTTTTGCTACATTTTCCTACTTTTTCTTTTCTTTTCTTTATTGTTTAATGTATTTGTGTCATTGATGTTCATCATTCTTTAGTTTGTAGCAGGTCGCTTTCGTAAATGAGCCCTCAAAGCTCAATAAGATTTACCTGTCTAAATAAAGGTTGAATGAATGAATGAATGAATTGTGGCAAAGACTGGTTCATCCCAAAGATCCAGTCCCCCGGCACAAACAGAGTAATATTGTGTATGCTGTTCAGTGTCAGGAGGGCTGTGATCAGTCTTATATCAGGGAAACTAAACAGCCACTGGCCAAAAGGATGGCCCAGCACAGAAGATCAACATCATCAGGTCAGGACTCTGCAGTCTACACTCATCTCCAGGCCAGCGGTCACTCTTTCAGGGATGAAGATGTTCACATCCTTGATAGAGAGGAACGATGGTTTGAGAGAGGAGTAAAGGAGGCCATCTTTGTGAAAAGAAACCGTCCATCATTAAACAGAGGTGGAGGCCTCCGGGTTCAACTGTCCCCCTCTTACAATGCTGTTATTGCTAGTATCACTCAGCCCTCTGTGAATAGCAAACAACCATCAGGGTGCTAACGATCCATCGTTAGGCTGATGGTCCTCCTTGATCATGTGAGCAGCTGGTTTCGGCTGTCATCAGCAAACTGGTTGATCCACTGTAGCCGTTTTCGCATTGGCCAGCCCTCAATGGCCCGGGCCGCCCCCGGTTTGCCCATAGCCCGAACTGGCCCGCCCGCGTTCATTACGCATTATGTAGAGCGCAAGCCTTGAAGTGGGTGGGGTGTTCACTTGACGTGGGTGGAGTGTTCACTTGACGTGGGTGGAGTGTTCACTTGACGTGGGTGGAGTGTTCTTTTAAGAGCGGACACGCCGCTAAAAAATGTTTGTTAGCTGAATACAGTGTATATATATTAGTGTTTCTGAGTTAAATTTTTGTTAATGACTGATTACAATTCAGCTTATGTTAGGACGTAAATAACACGAAGCGCGCACCCATAGCCTAAAGAGCATTTCCGCCTTTCTATAAAGTTCTATAAAATATAACTAATATTCTCTAACTCTTGCGCGTAGCCAGGGTTTTAAAATATAACTGATAATCTCTAAATCCTGCGCGCGCCAGAATTTTACAGGCGGCAAATCCTTCATAAGAAAGGTTGACTCCAAAAAAACTAATAAGCCGCTGTGGCGTAAAGGGATAAGCACTTGGCTTTAAGCACACGTTTTATCTTGACCCGTAGGCTACGAGTTCGAATCTCAGCTGGGTCAAGTTATTTTATGTTTGTCTTTTATTGGAGAAAATAAATAGAAGTAGTTACTAAAAAGAAGTAGTACTACTACTATTTTAGGGGTTTCTGTAGTTAAATATTAATGAAATCAGCTCGCGCTGAGGTTGTTTGAATGAGTCCCGCCCCTGCTGCAAACAACAAATCAAATGTGAGCAGTACATGACATCAAACTGGGTCCGTGGGGCCGGCCCGATAAGAACCACGGTGGAGATGGTTCCAAAACAAGGACGGATCCTGGGCGGAAAAGGAAAATGCGAACACGCCGAACCCGGGTTAGAAGCAGGGTGGAGCCGGGGAGAGCCGGGGAGGACTGGCCAATGCGAAAACGGCTTGTGAGAGGGTGCTATTTATGATAACTGAGCTGAATGCAGCATCTCAGACTGAGGAAGTCTTTAGGACGAAAGACGAAACGTTTCTACATTTTTGTTTTGTTTTGTTTTTTGAATGTCCAGAGGACCAGACTTAGCTTTTTTAGACGTTTCTACCTGGATTATTGAGCATGCATCAGGGGAAGACAAAACATTTCTAATTTTTTGTTTTGTTTTTTGAATGTCCAGAGGACCAGACTTAGCTTTTTTAGATATATCCTTAGCTTTTAGTTGGTCTTTGAGATGGCACACATTTTGGCAGGATAACAGTTCTGAGAGACCCTCTGAGGCTAAAGCAAATCTATCTTGCCATGTGAAATGAACATACAGAAATCTAGTATGAAGTGAAAGGTAAAATTGTTTTACAAGTTGGTCTCCATGTGGGGGAACTCTGCTGTTTCTTGATCATCCCTGAGCAAACCAGTATATGTGACAGGGATGATTACACAAAAAGGAGACAGAGGGTGCACTTCATGAAGGTTCTCTGATGAATCATTGATAGAAAGGCAACACAGCATGATATTAATTCTAAAAGAAATGTCATTTTATAAGAACTGCTTATATTTTATTAAACTCAACTGGATACATGAGAGACTTTACACGAGTGACACAAGACTAGGTTTTTACCACAGGAAATGTGACAAAAGAACATGTTGGTATATACAAAACTACAGTGGTTTTTGAGTAATTTGGTTTGACAAAGGTAGAACAAAATATTAAGAGACTGTCTATCACATTCATATCCCTGTTGGCTCATCTTGATCTTTCACACTCGGCTAAGCAGTGAGGCTCTACAGCATCTTTATAAATTGATAACAGTTTTATATATACTGTATGTATATA
>JBBPBX010052741.1:0-15389 GCA_038048925.1 Garcialebias charrua
TTGATTAAGAGATTTTTAGAACAATTTTTATAGCTTTATGCTTTAAATCTTAGATTATTTATACCATACCACTTTATTTATAGAGCACTTAGGCTGACGCGGGCCAACCAAGGTTCTGTACGATAGAAACAAGCCAAGCAGACAGTGAAACGAGAGGAAAAAAAAAAAAAAAAAAAAAAAAAAAAACAGAAACGAAAACATATTATTAAGAATGTATCACTAATAATATTGATGATGGCTCATAAAGGGAAACAGCTCATTCATTCATTGATTGGCTCATCAGTTATACAAAAAATAACTTTTTAGATTTTTATATTCGAAAGCATAGCCATTTAAAGGATAATTTAAGAAGCACGTTGTACTGTAGGATAAATCAGATAAACCTACAAACCACATTGCTTTTATATATGTTGTTTAATAAACAGGCACTGTATATGTCATTTGATAAAAAGGTATTTTTAACGGATCCAAAGAGAAAAAGATGGGGGACGCCCTGGAGTTTTGGATCTATTCAAAAGGTTGATTTGAAAGGTTGATTTTGAAATGTGGTGGTTCTATATTTTTAAAACACGACTGACTCTGACTATAGACTGGACTTATTTTGAGCACATGAACCACATGTTTTTATTGTAAATTCTATATGTATATATGTATGCATGTCTATATGTATGTCCGTCTATATGTATATATGTATGCATGTCTATATGTATGTCCACCTATATGTATATATGTATGTGTGTCTATATGTATGTATGTCTGTCTGTACGTATATGTCTGTCTATGTCTGTATGTATGTTTAGACTTTTTCTACAGACTATGAAAAAGGTAAAGTATTTTAGGTGAGTATAAAACGTCTCCGTCTCCTGCTACTCATTTTGATGATCATGCTAATTCAGAATAACTTACTAATTAAAATAACCTCAAATCAGAGTGAGTGATTACTCATTTTCACTGAAGAATGAAATCATTTGTTGTTGTGTTGTTTTTGCCATTAAATACAAATGTTTTAGATAGTAAGAATGGAATTTTATTTTATGTTTAAAGAAACAATTATTATTATAGCCGATTACAGAATTTAGTTTAAGTTAAGTTAAGGAGTTACCCACAGTAACTAACTAAAAGTTTATTTTATTTTTGTGCCCATAAAGGGCTATTTTGTTGTGTGTTTGAGAATTATTTCCCACATCTTTGAAAGTGTATGAGTTCTATTTAATTGTTTAAGACAAATTAGATTGGTTCTTTTTTGGTTAAAACAAATTAGATTGGTTTTTTGGTTAAAACAAATTAGATTGGTTCTTTGGTTAAGACAAATTAGATTGGTTCTTTTTATTTTAAAACAAATTAAATAGCTTATTTCTTTTATTTGTTTAACACAAATAGATTAGTTCTTTTTATATATATATGTTTCTTCTCAAAAGTTCTATTTCTTTGGAAAAAGCTTAGTTTTTGTGGTTAAATAGACTAATCCCTGCTAAATATATTATTCCTTTTAAAACTTTTGACATAAGCCATAAAGTGAGACCATACTCATTGCAAAATTCTCCTCAAAATCAAAATCTTTATTTCTCACAAATATTGAAATAAGTCATGCAATATGACAATCATCACCACAGAGTTATCCAAAACTTTATATCTCTCAAACCATCCTAAAAATGTGATCCTGAATTTGTCAGGGCGTTACTGTGGAGGCACGGGACGGTGGTGTGAGTTTTTGCCCCTAATTAGAAATTCGGCCTCAGGGGATGTTTTTCCGCACCGCTCACCTGATTGATAATGATCAGTTTATATATGATAAAGAGGATGAAATGATGGAGATGTTCAATATTTATCATCTAAAACTAATTACTCTGACCCAATAATTATAACCCAGCTCACTTATATCAAATATTCTCTGTTCCCTTTTAACACTTATATTTGATAGTACAAACATGTTGTTTGCTTTTCTCTGATACAGAAAAGACAGTCTTCTAGCCTTGACAATGTCTGGATAAGATGTTCTTGTAGGATCAGAAACACGACTTGTTTGTTTTATCTGTAAGACGTCAGAGCTTGTCAAACTCCACCTGCTTCTTGTTTAAATAGCTTGTCATGTCCAGTACAATTTGGAATTGTGCAGGACAATGTATTTGAGACCAAAACTAAGTTTCAAAAGACATTAAAAGCCATTCCCCTTTGCAAAGTTGTTTGTCTGATTTAACACTGTTCTCTTGTTTATACTTGTGTGGTTTTTATTAAGGTAACAGGGGTTTAAAATCCCCATCAGTGTGTGTGTGTGTGTGTGTGTTCATAAATGAACCCTAATGTTTGTATAATGTACTTTTACATTCAGATGGGCTTGATGAGAGTGTGGAGCTGCTCAACACCACCAGTCACATGCAGCATGACTGTTGGAATGTGGATTGACATAATGTCAGAACAAACCAACGACCTTATTCTATGGTTGCCCCGTGAAACAATTAAAGCAACATGTTTTGCAGAAAGCTAAAAACTTGGACTCCAGAAGTGAATCATACATGCAAATAACACTGTGAAATATTTATTGGCTGTTTCTCCCTCTGGAATAATCATGTTTATTTCAGATGCTTATGGTGGTAAATGCAGTGACAGGTATATAACACAGAACTCTGGGTTTCTGGACTATCTGCGTGCTGGAGATGAGGTGATGGGTGATCGTGGTTTCACAGTGAGGGACCTGCTGCAAGAGCTATGGTGTCAATTTAATCATTCCAGCATTCACACGCAAAGGATGCCAGCTTATTTCAAGTGAGAAGTGAGAAGACATTAAATGTAAACATTTTTCTCAAACATGTACAGTACTGGTGTACTTGCTGTAAACGTAACACAACTCTTAACATGTTTTTTTAAAGGATGCAATGTTAACTATATTACATTAGAAAAGTATTTGCTAAAATGATTCATTTGTTATGTACAATAGTTGCAAGGTTAGCTTTTTGTGTGCACTATATCAGTTAATTTTGGATTAAACTACTGTTTCTATCTAAATGTCACTTTTGTCATTATCAAGTTTTTAAAGATCGTTTCCTGTCTATTTCATTATTTGTTTTCATTTACTGTATTTTATTAAAAGTTCTCAAGGTGCTTCATTTGTGAATCAGTAAAGTCTTTGTCAAAAGAAATGTCAAGCTCCAGGTGCTCAGTTGGTGTCCAGAAAAACATCTTGCAGCTCAAAAGTCCAAAGCATTGTTAGCTGGACCTGGGGCCTCATGTATCAACCGTGCGCACGCACAAAAACATTGCGCACGTCACTTTCCACGCAAAGTGGCGTATGTATCAAATCTGATATGAACGGGAATATCTGCGCATCCACGTACAAATCCACGGCTGCTCCCCTGCTTGCGTACGCACGTTTCTGTGGTTATAGTTCCTTTGGCGACACTTACAGGTTATTCAGAGAAACTGTGTCCATGATATGAAAATAATCATAAATCCCACCAAACACACATGATTAACAATTATTACATCCACATGGACGCAATTAGATGAGTGGATATAAAAGCATGCGCCAAATAGTGGCAACGATATTGACAACAATGAGATGTGATTTCTTTAAATAAGAAGTTAACCAAGCTGTACCAACACGCCTACGTTTAGGTCAGTGTGTAGCGCGGTTGCCTTTAGTTCCAAAGGTCATGAGTTCGAATCTCGCATGGTACAACGTTTCTCTTTTTTTTTTCG
Source organism: Garcialebias charrua (assembly GCA_038048925.1). NCBI lineage: Eukaryota > Metazoa > Chordata > Actinopteri > Cyprinodontiformes > Rivulidae > Garcialebias > Garcialebias charrua. The sequence goes on from JBBPBX010052741.1 coordinate 3,697, forward strand.
TTCCAGATTTAAATACACATGAAAACTATTTACAAAACAAGAAATCGTCTGCTTCCTTTCATTTCATGTATTGTTCTATTTCTTGTTGTTTTATTAAATAGTTTTCCTGTGTTCTTTAAATCTGGAATGAAAAAAAAAAACGTTGTACCAAGGGGGAGTCGATCTCACGACCTTTGGGACGAAGGGCGGGCGCGCTCACCACTAACCTATACAGGCATGTTAGAGCAGATGGGTCAACTTCTTGTTTAAAAGTGGATGGTATGTTTTGCGCTAGGCGTGCCGAATAAAACCTTTTTCCGTGCTTCTCTGCCTCACTCAGAAGTGATTCCTGTTCACAGTCCGTGAAGTTCCTCTTTTTTCCACGTTCCGACATGATTTGCAATGGAGCAGAGACGACATTCCTGTCGTGCATGGCATATTTGAATGACTTTGCATATTCATACGGAGGCGTGTCAAAGGCGGAGTCGGCCACTCTCTCATGTGCGCTCAGTTCCACGTTCATCGTGATGTACAAAAGGAATGTGCGTGGATTCAGGTGTACGCAGGGTTTGATAAATCTGGATTTTTTTGTGCGTAGACACTTTTCTGGATTTGTCCGTACGTCACTTTTCAGTAAGAAATCCACGCAAGTCTTTGTACATGAGGCCCCAGGTGATGTGGAGTTTTAATGCTTAGACTGGGCTTTATGTTTGTTTAAATAAAGTGTCCCACCTCTCTTAACATAACAGGACCAACCTTGTTAATGTGAAGATACTAATAAGCTTCAGAGCTTTTCAGATTGCTCATCGCTTCGCCATCTGAAGCAACTGTCAAAGTAGCTAAGTATGCTAGTAGCTAAATATGCTAATGTACGTTATTTTCGGCCACTTCTTCAAGTCGTCCTCCCACCCCTCAACAGCTGTAGGTAGCGGTAAAACAATATCTCTACATTTGAGTTGTGATAGTTTGTGTTCCCACATATTTTATGACCTAAAACCTCTGACGAAAACCGGTTAGCGCGTTGCTAGCGTGTAACAAAAGTGCCGGTTCTGACTTTCGGCGGAAGTCGTTCACATAATTCCCGCAAAGCATCATGGGGCGTAGGAATATTGTGGATTGAACCTGCCTTGTATATTGCCTTGTATTGAACCAAGATGGCGCCCTATGTTACTCAGTTTCTCTGAAAACTCAAGTCCCATTCATTTCCTATGGGAAATTTAGGATTTTTGTTAGCAAAATATTTCGCCATGGTAACTCAGATTGCTTAGAAAAGTAATAGCACACATCTCGGAGTCGGGCCGGTCGTTTTGATATAACCTTTGTGGGGATGCACGTTACGGTACGGGCCGCATTAACGGAGACGGATGAATAATAAATAAATAAAGAAACCCTTATTGACAGGGGAACAATAGGTTGCTTCCAAGCATTTACAATGCATTGGCAGCCCCCAATAATGTCACATTTTTGTCATCTGTGTATGTTTCCATACAAGACGAAATTTGACTCTGCATTTAACCCAATCACCACCAGGTGGGGCAGTGGGCAGCTATAGAAAGCGCACCGGGGAGCATTTGGGATGAGGTGTGCTGCTCAAACACACCACAAGTTATGCCGTGACTGGGGTTCGAATGGGTCCTTCGGGTCCCAAGTCGGTTCCCCTGCCACTACACCATCTTGGCCCCCCAATGATATAAGATAAGATATAAGATAAAGATATAAGATATATATGTTGTGACAAATGTGCAAATTTCCAACATGATGTCACAATACCTTTAACAAGATCACATAAATATGACAGAGCCAGACCTTTTAAGACTTTAAAAACAAGCATTAAAATCTTAAAATCAATCCGATAGTGGACAGGGAGCCAGTGAAGAGAAGCCAGGACAGGGGTTATATGTTCATATTTTTTAGACTTATGTGCTCCCTGCCCGCCACCTGCCTCTCTCACAGTGACTGCTGGGTATGGGCACCACACCAGTGACCTCTGCAATCCGAAAAGGAAGAAGCCTAAAAGATATGGAGGGATGGATGGATGGATAGAGGGATGGGTGAATATAAATAAATTAGCATATGATGAAGTGAGAGCGTGAAGTGTTGAGATGAGTGTTTACGCAAAGAAATGTTGACTTCCATCCAAAAATTCCAAGTATTTTCATCTCGTGTTTAATAATAATAATATTTTTTTAAAAACTGATTCAAAACTCTCTCCGGGTCGGGGAGGAGGTCCTTACCCAAGTGGAGGAGTTTAAGTATCTCGGGATCTTGTTCACGAATGAGGGAAAACTGGAGCGTGAGATCGATAGGCGGATAGGTGCAGCGTCCGCAGTGAAGCGGGCGCTGTACCGGTCTGTCGTGGTGAAGAGAGAGCTGAGTCAAAAGGCAAAGCTCTCAATTTACCGATCGATCTACGTTCCCACCCTCATCTATGGTCATGAGCTTTGGGTTATGACCGAAAGAACAAGATCTCGGATACAAGCGGCTGAAATGAGTTTTCTCCGCAGGGTGGCTGGACTCTCCCTTAGAGATAGGGTGAGAAGCTCAGTCATCCGGGAGGGACTCGGAGTAGAGCCGCTGCTTCTCCACATCGAGAGGAGCCAGTTGAGGTGGCTCGGGCATCTGGTTAGGATGCCTCCTGGACGCCTCCCTGGTGAGGTGTTCCGGGCATGTCCCACCGGGAGGAGACCCAGAGGAAGACCCAGGATACGCTGGAGGGACTATGTTTCTCGGCTGGCCTGGGAACGCCTTGGGATTCCCCCAGAGGAGCTGCTCCAAGTGGCTGGGGAGAGGGAAGTCTGGGCCTCCCTACTTAGGCTGCTACCCCCGCGACCCGACCCCGGATAAGCAGAAGAAATGGATGGATGGATGGATGATTCAAAACAAACACTGGCGACGCTTTATCCATCCATCCATCCATCCATCCATCTTCTTCCGCTTATCCGGGGTCGGGTCGCGGGGGTAGCAGCCTAAAGGCCGAGATACACTTGAGCGTCCTCACGATACGCCTATACGCAACGTACGTACGTCAAGGCAAAAGCGTAGCCCCGCGTAGCCCCTCAGGGCACATACGCGCAAAGCTTTTTTTTTACGTCCGCGTGCGCGATGCGCGGTGTCTGACCATAAACTTCCCCGGCGCCGGACTGTTTTGTATGTTACACAAATGAAATAAATTCCCCTTCTTTATCGCTGATCGGGCCTTTTCTTTTGTTTTTTTGCCTAAAGTCAAGTAATCACTTCTTCCTCCGTTCACTCCATGAATGAAATGAATGAATTCAGGTCCTACCTGGGTGCGCGATGTTTTAAATATCCCTGGTGGGCTGTGTGCTGCAGGAAAAGCACTCCCTGTTATTATTTTTATTTCTGAGAGAACTTTTTATAACATATATAGTAGAAACACCGTATCAGAACACCGCCGCGGTCTTCAGCGAGCTACATGAGCTGACTGAAAGCTGTCAATCATTTCAGTAGGCGTGTCAGCAAGTGACCAATCAGCGAGCTCAGTTGAGTCCCCTCCGTGCGCAGCTGCTCATATTACAACAAGGAGAACGCGAGCGTTTGAAAGCTGATAGTTTCTGAAGTATAGCAGCAAAACACATGCGCACAAAATGCGCGCGTAGAGTGGCGTACCTGAGGACGCTCAAGTGTATCTCGGCCTTAAGTAGGGAGGCCCAGACTTCCCTCTCCCCAGCCACTTGGAGCAGCTCCTCTGGGGGAATCCCAAGGCGTTCCCAGGCCAGCCGAGAAACATAGTCCCTCCAGCGTGTCCTGGGTCTTCCTCTGGGTCTCCTCCCGGTGGGACATGCCCGGAACACCTCACCAGGGAGGCGTCCAGGAGGCATCCTAACCAGATGCCCGAGCCACCTCAACTGGCTCCTCTCGATGTGGAGAAGCAGCGGCTCTACTCCGAGTCCCTCCCGGATGACTGAGCTTCTCACCCTATCTCTAAGGGAGAGTCCAGCCACCCTGCGGAGAAAACTCATTTCAGCCGCTTGTATCCGAGATCTCGTTCTTTCGGTCACAACCCAAAGCTCATGACCATAGATGAGGGTGGGAACGTAGATCGATCGGTAAATTGAGAGCTTTGCCTTTTGACTCAGCTCTCTCTTCACCACGACAGACCGGTACAGCGCCCGCTTCACTGCGGATGCTGCACCTATCCGCCTATCGATCTCACGCTCCAGTTTTCCCTCATTCGTGAACAAGACCCCGAGATACTTAAACTCCTCCACTTGGGGCAGGACCTCCTCCCCGACCCGGAGAGGGCATGCTACCCTTTTCCGGCTCAAGACCATGGCCTCGGATTTGGAGGAACTGATCCTCATCCCGGCCGCATCACACTCGGCTGCAAACCGCTCCAGCGAAAGCTGTAGATCACGATCTGATGAAGCCAATAGGACCACATCATCTGCAAAAAACAGAGAAGCGATTCTAAGGCCACCAAAACGGATCCTCTCAACACCTTGGCTGCGCCTAGAAATTCTGTCCATAAAAGTTATGAACAGAATCGGTGACAAAGGGCAACCTTGGCGGAGTCCAACTCTCACTGGAAACGAGCCTGACTTACTGCCGGCAATGCGGACCAAGCTCTGACACCGGTCGTACAGGGACCTAACAGCCCATATCAATGGGCCTGGTACCCCATACTCCCGGAGTACCCCCCACAGAACCCCCCGAGGGACGCGGTCGAATGCCTTCTCCAAGTCCACAAAGCACATGTAAACTGGTTGGGCAAACTCCCACGCACCCTCCAGGACCCTGTTGAGGGTGTAGAGCTGGTCCAGTGTTCCACGACCAGCACGAAAACCACACTGCTCCTCCTGAATCCGAGGTTCGACTATCCGACGGACCCTCCTCTCCAGAACCCCTGAATAGACCTTACCAGGGAGGCTTAAGAGTGTGATCCCCCTATAGTTGGAACACACCCTACGGTCCCCCTTTTTGAATAGGGGAACCACCACCCCAGTCTGCCAATCCAAGGGAACTGCCCCCGATGTCCACGCGATATTGCAGAGTCGCGTAAGCCAACACAACCCCACAACATCCAGAGCCCTAAGGAACTCCGGGCGAATCTCATCCACCCCCGGAGCCTTGCCACCGCGGAGCTTTTTAACCACCTCGGCGACCTCAGCACCAGAGATCGGAGAACCCGACCCAAAGTCCCCAGGCTCCGCTTCCTCAGTGGAAGACGTGCCAGTAGGATTGAGGAGGTCTTCGAAGTATTCCGCCCACCGACTCACAACATCCCGAGTTGAGGTCAGCAGCACGCCACCCCCACCATAAATGGTGTTGGTCGCGTACCTCTTTCCCCCCCTGAGACGCCGGATGGTGGACCAGAATCGCCTCGAAGCCGTACGGAAGTCATTCTCCATGGCCTCTCCGAACTCCTCCCACGCCCGAGTTTTTGCCTCAGCAACCACCCGAGCCGCATGCCGCTTGGACTGCCGGTACCTATCAGCTGCTTCCGGGGTCCCACAGGCCAAAAAGGCCCAATAGGACTCCTTCTTCAGCCTGACAGCATCCCTCACCGCCGGTGTCCACCACCGGGTTCGAGGGTTGCCACCACGACAGGCACCAACAACCTTGCGGCCACAGCTCCGATAAGCTGCCTCGACAATAGAGGCGCGGAACATGGCCCACTCGGGCTCAATGTCCCCCGCCTCCCTCGGAACGTGTTCAAAGCTCTCCCGGAGGTGGGAGTTAAAGCTCCGTCTTACGGGAGACTCTGCCAGACGTTCCCAGCAGACCCTCACAATACGTTTGGGTCTGCCAGGTCTGACCGGCATCCTCCCCCACCATCGGAGCCAACTCACCACCAGGTAGTGGTCAGTTGACAGCTCCGCCCCTCTCTTCACCCGAGTGTCCAAGACATGCGGCCGCAGATCAGATGAGACGACAACAAAGTCGATCATCGAACTGCGACCTAGGGTGTCCTGGTGCCAAGAGCACATATGTACACCCTTATGCCTATAATAAAAAATAATATTTTTTAATTAAAAAAAACTGATTCAAAACAAACACTGGCGACGCTTTATAAAAATGATATTCTAATAATACATTTGATCTGGGTGGTGGGGGCGTGTTGGAAACCTTCCCTTTTGGTGATTACGCACACAGATTACGCACAGCTGATCCTTGCGCGCGTTCACGCGGTGCGCTGATGAACTGGAGCTGAGAGCCTATAAAAGCGGGATGAGTCGGAACCATGCAGCTCTCTTTTGGCTCGAGCGTCTTGCAGAGATGAGAGGACTCCCACTCAGACACGTCTGCCACTGGGGCTTGTTCACATCCATGCTCCTGTTCTCCTTCGTGTCTTTCACCGCTGCCGTTAGTTTCGACCTGACTGAGCTCAGGAACAAAGTTGCAAAAATCAACGTGAACCCGAGAGGCAACCTTTGGGCAACAGGTAGGCACCTTTCAGTGCACACTGTTTTCTGTCATGATGCGTCGTGTTTCAAAAGAATCCAGTTTTTACACACACCAAGTCACTTCAGGGTGAATGAGTGCGCGTTACTTTTGGTTTAACAGGACACTTCATGGGGAAGAAAAGTGTGATGGACGCCCCCCTGCTGCCCTCAGCTGAGGACCAGGCGGGGGCCTCGGTGGAAGTCAACCCCCCCGCAGAGCACAACTCCCTCTGGGAGCTTTTCCAACACTTTCTGCGCGTGGACACGCATGAAAACCGCTCCAACAACCAGGTGAGAACATCAAGTTATTATTTTTATTTTTTTAACACAATAAAGTCCAAGAATGTCTTTAGTTTGATTTGATGTCTGTTCCATTCTTTGTTTCAGGAAGCCGATTTGCTGACGAAGATTTTAGAAAACTACATCCAAAGCAGAAAGTGATGCTGATGTTGAACATCTGGAACGCATGCGCAGGATTCAGCACACTATATTCAGCCTTTCGGTTCTAACAGTAACTGTCAGCATTTCGTTTCTGTTTACAACTTCTGCATCTTCTTACGTCCCAGTTTATTCCAACTACAGTATAGGTGTTGTCATTCATTTTGTTAAGCTATTTATTAATAAAATTAATATTTGCAATGTGTTGACTGATGCGCAGTATAGAAAAAATATACAGTAATCTGGTTTACGCTTTTATTTTCATTATGAGGATTGCCTCCATATTAAATCTTATAATGGTTTCTAAATAAGTTAGAATCATTTATAAAGCATTATAAATAAAAAATCCTTAACCCCCTTTTATAATAATAATTTTTTTTTCATTCATTCATTCAACCTTTATTTAGTCAGGTAAATCTTATTGAGCCTCGAGGGCTCATTTACGAAAGCGACCTGCTACAAACTAAAGAATGATGAACATCAATGATACAAATACATTAAACAATAAACAAAAGAAAAGAAAAAGTAGCAAAAAGTAGCAAAACATTATAAGGTAGATGTACAAAAAAATAACAATATATAATATTATATAATTATAATAATTAATTAATTATAATAATTAATTATAATAATAATAACTTTTTTTTGTAACACACTTTACATACAACAGATCTCAAAGTGCTACAATGAACATTAAATAAAATCAAGATAAAAATCAACCATAACTGCAACCAAGAGGAGGAACAACCAAGAGGATAGTGCCTCACAGATGATCGCATCAAAAACTTAAAATTCACAAAATGCAGATAACATAAAACTGGGTGCAATAAAAACAAAAGCACAATTAATTAATTAAAAAACTGGATAAAAAGAGAGGTTTTAAGACCTTTTTTTTTTAAAACATGTCACAGTCTGTTTTATAAAATGAGTTTGACTCATTCTTTTCTTTTTTCTCTCAAGAGCTAAAATGTGATGATAACAGAGGCACTCTGAGTAAATAGGATAAAAAAAATTGTCATACCAGCTCACATTTGTAGTTTATTATATGAAATTTGGACTCAGGCCCCAGATCAAGAAGCCTATTATTACAAATAAATAAATACAAACAAAGCCTATGGGCTGCAGGCCAAGTTATTTTATAATAATTGGCTGAATATATTTTTTTAATTCTCAGTAGGTGTTTAAAACACACTTCTCTCATAAACCTTATTTAAAAGCAACTTTTCCTGTGTGTGCTATGTTGCAATGCACTCAAGTTACTCTTATATAAATACAAATGTAGGCAGTATCTTGCATAAATCAGGTCTTGAGTATTTCAACATGAAATCAATAACTTTTTACTTTTTCTGTCCTTTACATGAAAGGATGATCTGGTCCCTCGATCAATAGAAGTGAGTTATATTTTGCCTTGAGCTGTGGCTATTTCAGTGTCTTGCACCAATGCAGACTCTGCCTAAAGCAAGGAGCAGGTAGTTGAGTTCAGGAGGTGCAGAAAGCTCTCAGACTTAAAGAGCTGAGAACTCTGTCGTCTGGATGTCGGGTTTTACGAGTGGTACAGGAAAATAAACCAGAACCGGTTGGACAATACTCAGTTTTGAATGAACACCTTGGTGGGAAAAATAATGATGTGTTACAGCTGTGTTCTTTGTTGAGCTGCTGTTGAAAGGGGCTCAAAGAAAACAATCTGTGGAGTCATTTTAGAGGCTGCTGCCAGCAGGTGCTGAGGTTTATTGTTCGAAATGGGGTCAAGATCATCAAAATTCACCCTAAACTCCTCACATCGGGGTTTGACTTTATCTGCAGCAGACATTTAAAAAAAACTAATAAAGAAATAAACCAGACTTTTAACACGTTTAAATTAAAACAAAAACTGACAAACATTTTTATAAACATACATTAAGATTGTTCTCACGTGTAGGCTACATATATGTTGTAGGTTAGAACTCCAGAAAATTAGGTTCAATTTGATAAACAACGGCCAGTGGAAACTACGTGAAAAAACATTAACCTTTCAGTCTAAACTTTGATGGAAGAGGGAATTTGAAATGTGTAATGTTCTGGCTGTGAGTAAACAGGACTTATTTAACCACAAGATGGGCTTGTCTTCAGCTTTAATGATGGTTTCATTATAAACTTTTTTCCCATTTCATCAGAAATGACAGGTAATTAAGTTTGTTGCAAAAATGTAGTTTAATGTGTTGATAGAATACAGTAATTACGTTTTCACTACTAGTGTGTCTGATTGCATGGGATGAGGGTGGGGCTGTGATGAAAGTGTAATAATATGTCTGAGGACTGAAAATTAATGTTGAAGGTGATTCTTTCACAATATCAGAGCTTGTTTCCTCCATCTTTAAGGAGCCATTTTTCATATTGAGCAGTGAATCATCTATGAAGATTCTTGTCTTTGAATTTGCATAATTTCTTGAATCTTTTTATAATCCCTGATTTTTCTCGTAATCCTTTTATATGCCTTCCTACAGAAGCAAACAATGTGATGCACCTTTCCTATTTTTTTATTATTATTTTTAAATAAAAATAATCCTTCTTCACCAACAAAATTGTTATTGGAAATTAGGAGGAAAGAAAACAATATTGTTCTTGGAAAAATGTTTGGAATTTGAAAAATTTAGTCAAAATAACAATCAGAGTTTAAGTGAGTGGGTGGAATGACTGAGCAAAAACAATCTATCAAGTGCTATGTGTTGTCATCATTGTATGTTCACATACAACAACTAAATTAATTATCTGCATTTAACCCATCACATGTGAGATACACCCAGGTGGACCAGCGGGCAGCTAAGTACCCAAGGAGCAATTAGGGATTATGTGTCTGAACCAATAGAAATGATGGAAACAATCAATCAATGAAATGGAAGATAAGATAAGATTCAACTTTATTGATCCTGCAGGAAATTATTGTGCCAGAGTTTCAATACAAAGGACACAAAAATCACAAGATATAAAGATAACAGAATATGGTAAATGGAGCTTATTTATACTGTATAGCGCTTTCTAGCCCCCTGTGAGGAGCCCCAAAGCGCTTTACAATACCAGCCATCCACCCATTCATTCAGACATTCATACACCGGTAGTGGTAGCCTGCCTTGCAAGGCGCCATCCAGACCTACCGGGAGCAACTCGGGGTTAAGTGTCTTGCCCAGGGACACAACGACACATGGTGGGCGGATGCGGGATTCGAACCTCCAACCTTCCGATCAGGGGTCGACTGCCATTACCACTACACCAAGGCTGCCGGATATAAAAATAGCAACAAATAAATTCTAAACAGGTGCAGACAGAAACATTAAATTGTTTACTGTGATGCAGGAATTATTTTATTGTCCTATGTGTAGAAAGGGGGAGGAGTTGAAAAGTTTGATAGCCACAGGGAGGAAGGACTTCCTGGGTTGTGCTGTGGAGCACCTCACATAGTCTCAGTCTACGACTGAAGGTGCTGTGGTAAGAGTCCAGTGTGTCATGCAGGGGGTGTGACATGATGTTCAGGATCTGGAGCAATGTCCTCAGCATCCTCTGCTCAGACACCTCTGTCAGAGTCAGAGTCAGAGAGTCTTTATTGTCATTTGCACCGCATGTGGTACATGTGATGAAAACGAGATTATGTACACGGGGTCCCAGTTACATCCAACAACAAATGAAAGAGAAAAACAGTAATAACATCTAGAACTAACTAAGAAAAACATCAACTAGTAATACACTAAGCCTAATATAGTTGAAATAAACAGCAGCACGAACATGAGTTTGTATGAGCAGATGGTCACAGATGAACACAGATGAACACAGCAACAAGAAAACAGATCAGCATCAGTATGATGTGATATTTTGCAGTGTTTATTTTTTATTTTATTTTTATTTATTCATGAGTCTAACAGCCTCAGGGTAGAAGCTGAAGCTGTCAGAGCAGAGGTAAAGGTTTTTAGAGGCAGGTGAGATGTGGATTGTGCACAGGCTTGTGTGAGACAAGTGCACACAAATTAAAACATTTCAAAGAGATAGATGTACACATGCTGTATATAGAAGAGATTTGTCAGAATTTTAGTTGGAATAACTAGATAAAAAAATAAACACCTTCATGTGACTATATCCTCTGGTGCAAATTTAATAAATACCGTAATCAGTTTTTTTTTACTGTAATCCAAAGCTCATGTTAATTGAGGGAAGAGAGCATTTGATGTGAGCAATGTCAATTTTATTTTTACAGCTCATTTAGGATGGACTTCCTCTGCCAGGCACCAGAGGGGGTCTGGTTCGGTGGCCTCAGGATTCTACCTCTGCTATTTGCTGATGATGTGGTCCTGTTGATGTCATTGTGTCGTGATCTTCAGCTCTCACTGGAGCAGTTCGTAGCTGTGTGTGAACAACTGGGATGAGGATCAGCACCTCCAAATTTGAGGCCGTGGTCCTCAGTCGGAAAAGGGTGGATTGATCTCTTTAAGTCGAGGGTGAGGTTCTGTCTCAAGTGGAGGATGTTAAGTATCTTGGGTTCCCTTATCAGTCAGTCACTCTGTGCAATCCTATTGCTATGGGAATTGCGCCCCCGCGTGATTACCTGAAGGAATACATTCACGGCATTGGGCGTCAGCGTCACTCCAGAGGCCCCGCCCTCTGGGTACTTAAGACGCGAGCGCCCATCCAAACGGTCTCTTTTTGCCCTTGACCTCGCTTTAAAGCTGAACTTCGTGGGACTTCTCTGTAGACACATCGCTCGTTAGAGGTGAGCTCGCTCCCTACGTTGAACGTACAGAGAAATTTCCTGCGCATTGCTGGGCTGGCGAAAGCTAGTCCAGCGTTTTTTCTCTTAACCTCGAAGCTTCTCTCTTCGCAGCTGCTTCGCTCGACGGCGCTAACTGC
>JBBPBX010052743.1:0-24091 GCA_038048925.1 Garcialebias charrua
ATAAACAAGACTGGAGTGATGTGTATGTTGATGATGCGAACAGAGCATATGATGAGTTTATGAATATCTTGGAGGCTCTGTATGAAAAGAATTGTGTGCAAACAAATCATACAAAGAGAAATACGGTTGATCAACCATGGATGACAAAAGGGTTGAGAAATGCTTGTAAAAAAAGAATTATTTGTATTCATGTTTCTTGAAATTGCGAAGTCAGAGCGCTGAAGAAAAATATAAAAAGTATAAAAATAAATTAGTAGGGATTATAAGGAAACATAAGAAAGAATATTATAGTAAATTATTAGATAAAAGTAATGGTGATATGAAAGCAACATGGCGAGTAATGAATAGTGTCCTGAAGAATCATAAAACAAAAACTGGTATTTCAAAATACTTTGTAAAAGACAACGATGAAATTCATGATGAAAATGAAATTGTAAATGGATTTAATCAATATTTTGTGAATGTTGGATCAAGCCTTGCAGCTAAAATACCAAAAGCAGATAATAATGTGATCCATTCAATTACAGGTTGTGCAAATAGTATTTTTCTAAATGGAACTAACAAAGAGGAAATAATGAATGTAGTAAAAAATCTTACAGACAAGAGATCAAAAGACTGGGTGGACATGGATATGATGTTTGTAAAGGACATAATGAGCCATGTTATTGAGCCGTTTACATATATATGTAATTTATCATTTTCAACAGGAATATTTCCAGATAATATGAAAGTAGCTAAGGTCGTTCCTCTTTTTAAAAATGGTGATAAATGTGTGTTCAACAATTATAGACCTATATCCTTGTTACCACAGTTTTCAAAAATTCTTGAAAAACTATTTGTAAACAGACTAGATCAATTTATAGATAAACAAAATATTCTAAGCAACAGTCAGTATGGGTTTAGAGCAAAAAACTCTACATCAATGGCTCTCATGGAATTAATGGAACAAATAACTACTGCTGTCGATCAAAAACAATATTGTATCAGTATTTTTGTTGATTTAAAAAAAGCATTTGATACTATTGATCACACCATTCTCCTTGAAAAACTGAACAAATATGGTATTAGAGGACCAGCATTACAGTGGGTATCTAGCTACTTGAAAGATAGGAAACAATTTGTACAAATAAATGATGTAAGATCTGACCTCTGTAATATCACATGTGGAGTTCCCCAAGGCTCTGTACTTGGACCAAAGCTATTTATTTTATATGTGAATGACTTGGTAAATGTGTCAGGACTCCTTAAATGTGTACTTTTTGCTGATGATACCACATTTTTCTGTTTAGGTGAAGATATAGAACAAATGTTGGAATTGATAAAGACAGAATTTGTCAAGATACAAACTTGGTTTAAAATAAATAAATTATCATTAAATCTAGAAAAAACTAATTACATGATATTCAGTAATAAAAAGAAAACTGTTGATGTTCCACTCAAAATTGAGGATGTTGAGATTTGTAGAGTGAGTGAGGTGAAGTTTTTGGGTGTTATCATTGATGACAAACTGACATGGAAACAACACATAAATTCTGTAAGAATAAAAATAGCTAAATCGATTGCAGTACTGTACAAAGTCAGAGACCTATTGAATGATAAAGCTCTGTATTTGTTGTATAACACAATCATTGTTCCACACTTAATCTATTGTATTGATGTTTGGGGGAATGCGTGTAAAACAATCACAAAGCCTATTTTTGTATTACAGAAAAGAGCTGTAAGAATTATCACTAGAAAACATTACCGTCATCCATCAAGTACATTATTTTATCAACTGAAGTTATTGAAGTTCCATGATTTGGTAGACTATAATATTTTATCAGTTATGTATAGGGCTCAAAATAATGCATTACCTTTAAATATCCAAATGCATTTTGTTAAAAGACAAAGTTGTTATAATCTTAAGGGGACAGAGATGTTTGTAAAACCACAATTCAGAACTAGTTTGAAGGGACGTTCTACCTCAATCCAGGGAATTAGATTATGGAATGGCTTGGAGAATGTAGTTAAAAATGCCAAGTCAATGTTTACATTTAAGAAAATGATCAAAACGAATGTGTTAAAAAAATATGAAATAGCGTAATGTGTATTGTATTAGTTAGAAAATTAGAAAGAGTTAGTCATTTTGTACTGTTGGTTGAAGATTATTATTGTTTAATCTGATTGTTGGAAAAAAGGGGCAGATATAATAAGATTTATTCTTCTTTCTGCTACCTTTCATTTTTTTATATTTTGTACATTATCATTTATGGGATTGTCTTGTATTGTTTCTTTTGTAAAAAAAAAAAGAACAAATTTAATAAACATATAAACATATATATATATATATATATATATATATATGTCTTATAAATAGCACCCTCTCACAGTGGATCAACCAGTTTTTCTTTATAGGTCTGAGCTGAATACAGCAGCTCAGACTGAGGATGTCTTTTGGACGAAAGACGAAACGTTTCTACAGTTGCTTTTTTTTGCTTTGTTTTGTTTTTTGAATGTCCAGAGGACCAGACTCAGCTTTTTTAGATCAACATCAAAATATTTTTTGGAATATAAATGTATGTAATACTAGTTCATTTTAATTTTGTACTCTTCATTTGGCTACACGTCCTCTGGAATTACTGAAGCATCATCCACACCACACGTCCCACAGTCTTGTGCTAAATGCTGACAGATCAGGTGACGCTGGCATACAGGAGGGGAGAAGTATTCCGTCAAGAAATGCTGTTTTTAATTTATGATGTGTTTTCATTTCTATAGAGAGTTTTAGAGGACTAATTAGGTTTCTAATCATTCCCACGCAGCATTTAAACTTTTCTTTTATGTTAATTTTGTACCATTTAGATGCAAATAAAAGAAAATGCTGAATGTTTCAGAAATTAGACAAAGAGGATGAACATCAGGAAGTCTTTAACATCAAGTCATTGAAAATGTACTCAGTAGGAGAAACAAAAAGAAAAAGCTTAAATCTGAACCTCATGCTGGCCTGGAAGAAAAGATTCAGCTGCAAAGTATTTTACAAGTACAGTAGTAAGTTGTGTTGTACTTGTTAGTGAACTTGATGTTTGTATTTGCATGTTTTTATTTCCAGTTGAGTCATACCTGCCCATCCAGCAGCATCATGTGTAACAACAGCAGGAATACTTCTCTTTAATCTGTAGTTCATGATAAAACCATACCACTCTGCCAGCTGCTGGGAGTGTGTGTGAGGGATGAACAGGGATGATGTGAGGAGGAGGGAGGAGCAGCGGAGGCCTGGAACAGCAGAGATGTTCAGGAGAAGGAAAAGTCTGGAGAAAAAGGGTGCGGCAGGTTGAGCATCTAAACAACAGCTGTGTGACATGCAGTGGAGTCAGTCAGTCATCTGAGATGATGATGATGATGCATTCATCCTGCACCGAGAGAACAGAGGTCGCAGCAGGCTGTGTACACATTCAAAACCTCCAAATAACCACCAGACATCTGGAAAAACATAAACTAATGAAAATGTTTTCAGTGTGGCTGATTCTCTAATCTGCAGGATGTTGTTTCAACAATGAAATGAGTCAGTTGAGGTGGTTCAGGCATCTGGGAAGGATGCTCCCTGGATGCCTCCCAAGGGAGGTGCTTCAGGCATGTCCAGCTGGGAGGAGACCCTGGGGAAGACCAGGCCACGCTGGAGAGACCATGTCCCTCTGTTGGCCTGGGAACATCTTGGAGTCCTCCCAGAAGAGCTGGAAGAGGCTGTGGAAAGAGATGTCTGGACCTCCCTGCTCAAGATGCTGCCCCGAGACCTGACTACAGAACAAGTGGAAGATGATGGATGGATGTTATGAAGATTTTTTTGTTTAATTGAAACTTACTGATACAAATGGGTCTTGGAAAAAGGCTGCTTTTTATTATCTATCTGAGACGAGCTGGTCTGAGAAGTTCAGTCCTCACCTCCTTCTACAGGTGTGCAGTGGAGAGCATCCTGTGCTCCAGCATCAACGTGTGGCATGGAGGCTGCACAGTTGCAGAAAGAAAAGCTCTACAGAGAGTGGTGAAGGCTGCACAGAAGATGTTGGAGTCAGTCTCCATCACAGACATCTACACCTCCAGATGCAGGAAGAGAGCCACCTGCATCATGAAAGACCTCACTCACCCAGCACACACACTTTTTGCCCCACTCCCCTCAGGACGGAGGTTGAGGAGCATCAAATGTAGAACCACTAGACTGAGGAACAGCTTCTACCCTGAAGCTGTTAGACTCATGAATATCTAACCAGAATAATCACTTGATTGTTGATATGTGCTGCTGACTATCCTTGATGCTGATCTCATGCTGCTGATTTATTTCATGCTGCTGTGTTCATTAATCCTCATCTGCTCAAATAGACTCATGTTCGTGCTGCTGTTGTTTTGGTGCATTATTTTTGTATCATTAGTGCTTAGTGTATTCTTAGTTTAGTGAATGTAGTATATTCTTAGTTCATGACTCGGATCTTACTAATGTTTTTCTTTACAATTTGTATTTTTGTTGGATGTAACTGGGACCTTGTGTACATAGTTTCATTCCACCTCATGTACCACATGTTGTGAATAACAATTTTAAAAAAAACTTGAACCTAGATGTTTTTGTTTTTCTGGATGTTTCCAACCAAACAACTGCACTTGTACACAGCTGTTGAACCAGAGAGCACTGAATATCAATTTATGTTCAATAAACAACAGAAACTAACCTTGACTGTGTCTCATTGAGTGACACACACCATCACCTATACTTACAGGGTTTTCAGTCTTAAATTTTGTTCAGTGTGGACTGAGGAACAGCTTCTACCCTGAGGCTTTTAGACTCATGAATCACTAACCAGAATAATCACTGAAAAAAAATACTGTAACACCACTTTATAATTAGTTAGATGCGACTCATCTGTGCTGCTGATTATCCATGCTGTTGATTTCTTACATTTATGCTGCTGCATTCATAAACATCTGCTCACAACAGACTCATGTTCAGGCTGCTGTTTAATATACCACATTATTTTGCATCATCACTGTTTAACGTATATCTTATATCCCTGTATACTGTTTCTTTTCATATTTTATATTTTTGCTATTTTTGGGTGTAACTGGGATACTGAGTACACAACTTCATTCCCCCTCATGTACCACATGTGATGCAAATGACAATAAAGAACCCTGAACCTATCTATCTATCTATCTATCTATCTATCTATCTATCTATCTATCTATCTATCTATCTATCTATCTATCTATCTATCTATCTATCTATCTATCTATCTATCTATCTATCTATCTATCTATCTATCTATCTATCTATCTATCTATCTATCTATCTATCATCTATCTATCTATCTATCTATCTATCTATCTATCTATCTATCTATCTATCTATCTATCTATCTATCTATCTATCTATCTATCTATCTATCTATCTATCTATCTATCTATCTATCTATCTATCTATCTATCTATCTATCTATCTATCTATCTATCTATCTATCTATCTATCTATCTATCTATCCAAGATGGTCTAGTGGCAGGGCTTTTGACTACGGATCCGAAGGTCGCGGGTTCGCGCCCCGGCCACTACCCAGCTTGGGGTGTCTATGAGTGCACACCTATTTCTCCAGCTCCCCGGGCGCTTTCGGGCTGCTCACTGCACCACCTGGTAGGTGGTTGGGTTAAATGCAGAGACGAATTTCGTCTGTGTATGGGAACATATGCAGATGACAGGAATAGACATTATTATTATTATTATTATCTATCTATCTATCTATCTATCTATCTATCTATCTATCTATCTATCTATCTATCTATCTATCTATCTATCCATCCATCCATCAATCCGTCCATCCACCCGCCCGCCCATATTTTAATAGTACATGTAATAATGTACAGAAATGTTGGCAGTGACAAAAAAAAAATTCAGGGCTTTTCCATCCTTTCCTAGCTGGAAGAAGGCAGTTCTAGTAACATTTTTAATGTGGGGGGTAAAAGACATGTCCTGATCAAAAATAACACCAATATTTTTAACATTAGAACTGGAGGTCAGATAGATTAATGCCATCCAGAGGAGGCGAAAGACTGAAAAATGAATTCCTAAGGTGCTCAGGTCCAACAACTAAAACCTCTGTTTTGTCTGAGTTTAAAAGCAGAACATTTAGTGTCCAGATTTTTATGTCTTTGAGACATGCTTGTAGTCTAAGTAACTGATTGGATTTATCATGTTTCATGGACAAATATAACTGTGTATCATCAGCAATAGAACCCTGAGGCACTTTGACTATGACATTTGTGTCCTCTTTCACACACCATGCCGCTGGTCCTCCTGGGGAGGTGTTCTCAGACCTAAGAGGGCACATGGCATTTTCAGAGATATGAGTCTGCCCCAAAGTTACTACAAAACCTCCATAGAAGGGCACCCAGAAGGCAGCCAGATCAGATGTCCAACCCTCCTCAACTGACTTGATACTGTGAAGCCACGACTCTACTCCAAACTCCCCCAAGGATGGCAGAACTTTTGACCACATCATCTGAGAGCCTACAGTCACCTGGTCTGTAGGTGAACTAGAATGTAGACGGAGCAGCAAATAAAGAGCTTCACTGACAGATCGTTCTTTACCTGAGCAGACCAAAGCCTTGTTCTTGGGATCTCCTGCTTCATCCAACCCTCTCAACAAAACCCCCAGATGTTTGAACTGAAGCAAACAAACTCACCCCTGAGAGATCCTTTCATTTTGTGGCAAAACACTTTGTTTTACTGGTCTTACTGGCCACTCAGTGTGTTTCTACACTACAGGTTGGACTCACACACTGAGGGGGGCCATGTACGGTCCAGAGTCTGGGACAAGAACACTTTGATGCATGAAGGTTGTAGCTGGAAATGAACCAACAACCTCCTAGTGTGAGGATTGTGTTTTTATTTTATTTTATTTTATTCTTTGTTTCTCAGGTGAGCTGAGTGTTCAAGTCCTGCTCAAGTGGGACTTGTGAGAGCTGACTGCCACCAGGGTTAATGAGGTGGAACTGATCCAGTGTTCAACAATAGTCTGTTAGTCTCTTGTGGTCACCCTGTGGCTCTCCTGGGGCCTCATGTATCAACCGTGCGTGCGCACAAAAACCTTGCGTACGGCACCATCCACGCAAAACCCCGTATGTATCAAAACTGAACTGAACGTGAATATGTGCGCATCCAAGTACATTTCCACGCCAGCTCCCGAGCACACGTACGCACGTTTCTGTGGTTCTTGTTCCTTTGGCGACACTTACAGGTGATCCTGAAAAACTGAAGCCCCACAGTCTGTGGTTGACTTTAAGAGCGGCTTGAAGACCTTTCTTTTCAACCGAGCATACTATACTCCTCATGATTCTACTTTTGATCTTAGCTGATACTGTTGTTGATTTTAATTGTTTTATTATTTGTTTTATTGACATTCAATTATGTTGCACCTTGTAGCACTTTGAGATTTTCATTAATGAAAAGTGCGTTATAAATTGAATTCATTATTATTATTATTATTATTATTATTATTAACTGTTCATGATGTGAAAATGATTAATATTCCCACCAAACACACATGATAACAATTATTACATCCACATGGACGCAAATAAAGGACGCGCAAAGTTGTGCAACAAATACATTTAACAGGAACGGATTCAGCCTTACTGGAGATAGTGTAACACGCAGAGCATTTATTTATAAACAGATATAATTTTCTGATCTATGATATGGCTTATCAGCCGTTTTCAGGAATAATCCTTTTTCATTTTGGCACTGCGCTCTGGAGCACAACGCAGGAACCGTGCACAACGCGTGCAGAAGCAGCGACCAAACTGTTCCCGAGCTTTCCAGAGGGAGCTGGCAGGTCGATCGGGACTGTGCCATTCCAGTCCACACAAAGCCGGATCATGTCCAATAGAATGGTCTCATCTATATGATTCCAAAGGCTGAGTGGTCGCGCTTTGGAGCGCGCGCGCACCCTCACACGGCAGCTGGAGGTGATTCATAATCTGCGTTTATTGTAGATTTCTCCAAAATGACACGTGAAAGTACACCATATATAACTTGTTGGAGAGTAACAGCTTCACAGACAAACAGATTGCGCACAAGGCTGTGGCGCGCGCTGCGCGCAGCGTTTGGAGACTCCAACATCACGTCATGTCATGAAAACTCTCCACTGAGACGCACAGACCCGTTTCTTCATGTCATCTATTAAATAAACAAAGATCTATGTTCAACCAAACATCCAAGTTCCTCTGTGTTTACAGTAATTATGGTAATAAACTCGTGCGCAAAGTTAATATTTTCACTCAGAATGAATGGATGAGCCGTTGCGCACCAAAGCAGGGTGCGCGCACACACAAATACCGACACACAATCACTCGTTCTTTGCGTGATGAACACATTTTATTACTATTCTTACTTAGGATTTTTTCCTCACTCATATTATATTAAATTCATTATTTTCCTGAATCTAGAAATGATTTCTGATCGCGCAGGGATCAAACAAACATGTCCTTCACACATGCAGGAAGTAATTTGCATCTGTTTAACATATGTAAATGAAGGCGTGTCAGGGGAGGTGTCTCACGTGCGCTCAGTTCCACGTTGGTTGTGATGTACAAAAGGAATGTGCGTGGATTCCGGTGTACGCACAGTTTGATACATCTGGATTTTTTTGTGCGTACACACTTTTCTGGATTTGACCGTACGTCACTTTTCAGTAGGAAATCCACGCAAGTCTTTGTACATGAGGCCTGGTCCTTTTCCTTCCCAGTGGGTTTTCCTGCTGGTCAGCCAGTTAAAATCAGTTTGACGCCACCTTTGCTCCATCTTTAGTCTGCAACCCTGAAACCCAAAGCTGGAAAGTCAGCCCCGCCTGGTACTTACTGTCTGTCATTAAGTCCAGTCTCTCTCCAGTCTGGCCTGTTTGTCCTCACATACTGGGTCCTGAAATGCACTACCTCCTCCTCCAAGCCTGTAAAGATAAGAGACACTAGAGATCTGAACCCCTAAAACTGTCCCTGTAGGCTGTGTTCCTGGTTAGCCAAGTCCTGTGAATCTATTAATCAGCCAATATGACACCCAGTTGGCAGACAGCTAACTACCATCTTACCTCATGCAGTTAAAATCATAACCCCCCAAAAAGTTGTATTTTTTCTAGCACTCATCATAATTCCTGTTCTGCCATTGACAGCTGATTGTACTAACCTGTGTCTAGAAGGGAAAGTATTTTATTCCAGACTACAAGTAAAAGATGTTTATTGCTCGGATCGAATAATGGAACTGCAGAATCTGTTCCACCATCTTTCCCTTTTAAGATGACTAGACTGAGATAATGCACAGATAGCTTCTGACTCTTTAGATGCATTTTAAATCTGTGCTTACCACATGCTGGATCCATTAGTCTGATCGATATAAAAATGAAATACACTCCTGTAGTTTGTGTTTACTGGCTTCATTTGGTTCCTGCTGCAGGTAATGAACTACAAATAGGAGTTGATTAACTGTTTTATTGTTCAGACTAACTCTTATTTTATTTTTAGTCACTCACCTCCAAACTCCTTAACAGACCCTTAAACACCCACATGGACGTATTTATGATACAGTGATCCAGAATGGTAATTAAATACAAAATTATTCATAGGAAAAGCTTTAATCCACTAAAGTTTTAGAACATGAATGTTTAATTAAAAAAAGCCAGGAGTCCTTGAGAACTATGATGTTTGCAGATGGCATTAAGATCTTCATTGAGACTAGGGAGCAGGTGGAAGAGAGCCTAGAGAGGTGGAAGTATACTTTGGAGAGAATGAGAATGAAGGTCAGAAGTGTGTGTGACTGAGAGGGACTTAACAGTGAAGCTGTAAGTGGTAGAGCCTGAAGGCAGATGAGCGTAAACACCTGGAGTCAACCATCCAAAACAACGAGTGGAACAAGAGAGGTGAAGAAGAGAGCAGGTAGGGTGGAGTGGAGGGAGGCAGAGGGAAGGTTTATGAGATGACTGTATGACCTGCTGTGATGGTTTGGAGGCAGTGGTGCTAAGAAAAAGGCAGAAGGAGGAGCTGGTGGTGACAAAGATGGTGCTCTGGTTTTCATTAGAACAAACAAATGTTCAGGAGTAAAAGTGAGTCCATGAGAGGGACAATCAGGTGTGGACACAAAGCTAGTGAAACAAAGTGGAAGTTATTTAGACAGGAGGGATCATGGACGAATTGGACAAATGATGTTAAATATAGAAAGGACAACCACAGAGGAGGTTCATGGCTGTGATCAAGGAGGATCTGCAGAGGGTTGATGTTACACAGGAGGATTCTGGGAGATGGAGGCAGATGTAGAGACCCCTGAAGGCCGCAGATGAAAGAAGATTCAGCCTTATAATAATAATAATAATGAATTCAATTTATAATGCACTTTTCATTAATAAAAATTCAAGTTTTCAAGTTTTAAAGGGGACCACATATTCAAAATTCACTTTTTAATGGTTTTTTACTCAACTTTGGGTATTTACTTCATAAAAAAACAGTCCTAAGGCCAAAAAAATGCACCCAGTGGTTTATTTACTCTAAGTAGATTTATTTATCTTTGATAAATACACTTCGTTTCCCACTTCCTGCGGTTTGTGACATCACAAACCGCAGCCAACCACCTCAAACCTGAGTCCAGCCCCTCACCTAGCAACCCCTGGTGATGCTCCACCCACTTCTGTATTAAACACATGACTGTTGTTTTTCATGATTTCATCTCATCTTTTGTTTATATGTTCTTAATTTCATGTGTACAGCACTTTGTTGCAGCTGTGGTTTTTTTTAAATGGCTTTATAAATAAAGTATAATTGTTATTTTTATGTTTTAGTTCAATTTTTAGTGTATTTGCGATCGCTCCCAACGCGCAGCCGGCAAAAATTAAACGAGCGGACCCCCGGCGTAGGGACCGGTTGCGACGGGACCCTCTTCTGGCGCGATGGAGCGGAGCTTCAACTGTACAGCCTCATTTCAGCCTCGCAGCAGCCTCGCAGCAGCGAGGACCTTCTCCTTACGGATTAATTTACGGGAGACACTTGGTGAACTTTGTGTTGTCTTGACTGGAACAGCGATAACTCCCAAAATCTCCGCGTGCAACGAGCGGAGCTGGCGAACACCGGAAGAGGAACAAGCTAACATTAGCATCGGATTCGGGTGGTCTCATGCTAAAAGGAGCAGCAAATTGCGGCGCGCTCAGACGGGTTTCGGTAAGTTATCTTAAGCTAGCACTAACAGTAAGTCAAATGAGTAATAAAAAAAGAGCTAATTTTAAAACAACAACACATTACAGATACTGGCTGTTACAGAGGGCGTAAACAGATCGTTGAAGGGCGTGGACTTCAAGAAACCGGTCGTTCAAAACGAAAGTTAAAAATGGCAGAATTAAAAAGGGTATAATTAATTATCTAAGAATTATTTTGTGTATTAAAATGAATTAATATTGTCAAGATAGCACACAGACATAACATAAAAATTTTAAATACCTATATGTGGTCTCCTTTAAAACAGCACTTATGTCCATCAGTGACTGTCAACAGTGACTTCTTCAAGGGCGGACGTCTCCTCTTGGTCTCCACTTTGCTTTTGCTTTGTCTTCTCTGTGAAACTGTCTGAGAGCCTCTCTTCTACAAAACCTTCTGAATCATAACTATGGACTTCAATTTGGTCAGTTGGTCCCTCAACATAACTGATAACATTTCTTCAAACGAGAAGACAGGCTGTAGGCGAACCAATTTGCCCTGTTGGCATGCACACAGCTGGATATCTCATTGACTTGGAAGACTTGATGATGCGTCTATCTCTGCTGTCATCTGTGGATCTTAAGGACGCATATTTAATTGGATTTATGATAACTGGTTCCTGCTTTTTGGATTCGGCTGGTTCCTGGTCTATCAACAAACAAGGAAGACGGCGTCTAATCTGGACCTGGTCAGGCTGCCTGCCTTACATGATGGTTTGGTTCATGTCTGGAGAAACCAGACTTTTGGCTGAATGGATTACATCTTGGGGATTTTTTTCAGGTACGTTCCATTGGTTGGACTTTTTCGGAAGCGAGTGGACCGACACAGACTGAAGGTAGATGTCATTAAAGTTCTGCCTGTCCCCAAAACAATCGTGTTTATCTGACATTGGCTCCCTGACTGGCCGTGACAGGCCGTCTTATCTCAACACGCCTGAGAAGTTTTGTAAACCTGACGCTCTCACCCTCCCAAACCTTCTACTGAGGAATTCCATGGACTTTTCAGAGGAGCCCAGCTGAATAAACATTCTGTCATCATTTCAGCACAGATCTCTCCAGAGGGAACTACTGTATATGAACTGAGTGATTTTATCTGAACTCTGCAGTGCCTCTGCGTGCTGGCTGCTCACCGCCTTTGAGTCCCCCCCCCCCCCCTCTGCGTAATGTCGGCGTCATTATGTGCTTGTGTGCGAGATTTTTTTCATTACCACATTTTTGACCTTCAAACAGAGGTCAAAAATGTGTTAGGAATTTTTTGGTCTCCAAACCCTATGTGTCATTTTTCACCACTTTTATTGTCTGTCCAACAGATCTCACTTGTAAGTGAGTCTTTGAGGCTCAATGTGACTTATCTGTTTAAATAAAGGTTGAACGAAAAAACAACAACAATGAGATGAGTGGTTATTAAACGAGTTATTAATGTCATCAGTCATTTTCTGACAGCTGATGAGCATTTTTATATTAGAACTAAATAAAATCCAGTTTACTTCTTGATGAAAAATGCTTTATTTCTAAATATAAATTAAGAAGTTGAAGCCTTTTTTTTTGTCTTGACAGCAACTTCAAACAGGTTTGACTGCAAAAAAAATTTCAAACTCCCGTCAGGATCTATTTTTGTATAAAAATGATTCAGTGTGTAGTGCTGATTATTTCAGGAACAAACATGTCTAAAATAAGTTTTGACTGGACAAAACTGCTGCTGACTCAATGTGAACTCGAACTTTTTGACAGTCCTGTGTGACGCTCTTTCACTTTAACCTCTTTTATCATTATTTTTCTGCATATTGATGCTAATTACTGTTCAACATTGTTCTAGTGTCTGTTGGCACAAAGAAAGGAACAGAAGGCACTGAATTTTGTATCCTTGTTGGTGAGAATGTATTTTCCTGTCTGTGTTGAATAGACATACAGTATTTTGGTTTAGGGTTTGTTGGGGGTCAAAGTCTCTTTTTGTTGATTTCAGTCACAGCTGCTGTCTGAGACCCAGCAGTCTAAAAGTTCCCATCCATCCATCCATCCATTTTCGTCCACTTATCCGGGGTCGGGTCGCGGGGGTAGCAGCCTAAGTAGGGAGGCCCAGACTTCCCTCTCCCCAGCCACTTGGAGCAGCTCCTCTGGGGGAATCCCAAGGCGTTCCCAGGCCAGCCGAGAAACATAGTCCCTCCAGCGTGTCCTGGGTCTTCCTCTGGGTCTCCTCCCGGTGGGACATGCCCGGAACACCTCACCAGGGAGGCGTCCAGGAGGCATCCTAACCAGATGCCCGAGCCACCTCAACTGGCTCCTCTCAATGTGGAGAAGCAGCGGCTCTAGAAGAATAGAAGAATATATCTTTATTGGCATGTTATGCACCAAGGTACAAGGTTATGCAATTGGCACATGCACAATCTTAAAGAGACGTACGCACGAGCCGCAGCAGTCTGAAACCGCGCCGCAACAATCAGATATGGAAAAAGGAATAGACACAAACGGGTAAGAACGTGGTATTCAAAAAAAGAATCTATCACAATTTGTCAGGAGACACTCCATGATAAAGTCCAAAAAAACTCTACCAGCTTTTTAGCACATAGACAGGACAAGATGCATTACGACGGCAGGTGGGAGGTAAAGGCTGTGAGTAATCAGTTCCAGATAAGCACAGTTCGCAGGTTTCAGCCCGGCTCCATCTGAGAACACACACACAAGCTGTGTTTCCATCCATTTTCATTTCGTATTTTGAGCTACCTCGCAAATATGTAAATACAAATTAATGCAGATCAGAAGTGTTTCCATCTGCTGGCTTGAAGCGCTTCTACCAAGCCGCGCACAGCGTCATTACGTCAGACGTCAGCGTCATTACGTCAGACGTCAGCACTGCGCATGTCTACAGTAAACAGGAAGTAGCGGTTGAAAACTGAACCCGGCCACACATCTCGTCAAAATCGAGAGAATATTTCAGGTACGTGTTGCTATCGGGCGAGTTGTATTTATTCTGTCATGCCAACTAGTTTTAGCGATGTTACATGTTGTCCGGAGCGGAAACAGCTGAACGTCACGTGACGTGAATTTTCGCTACTGTGTTTCCATCCATTTTCATTTCGTATTTTGAGCTACCTCGCAAATATGTAAATACAAATTAATGCAGATCAGAAGTGTTTCCATCTGCTGGCTTGAAGCGCTTCTACCAAGCCGCGCACAGCGTCATTACGTCAGACGTCAGCGTCATTACGTCAGACGTCAGCACTGCGCATGTCTACAGTAAACAGGAAGTAGCGGTTGAAAACTGAACCCGGCCACACATCTCGTCAAAATCGAGAGAATATTTCAGGTACGTGTTGCTATCGGGCGAGTTGTATTTATTCTGTCATGCCAACTAGTTTTAGCGATGTTACATGTTGTCCGGAGCGGAAACAGCTGAACGTCACGTGACGTGAATTTTCGCTACGTCAGAAATGAGTCGGAAAATGTGTTTCCATTTGTCGTTTAGCGCATCTCAAATCCCAAAAACCACCTCAAGCGAGCGTAAAAACTTTTTAGCGTAATTCAGGAAGTAACCTCGCAATTTGCCGTTTCCATTAAGCTTTTCTGCTGCGCTATTTCAAATTGCGCAGCTAGAAACCTTGATGGAAACACGGCTACAGAGACCTCTGGGGGGAGGGGTGGGGGAGGGCAGCGAGTTCACTTCAGCTTTCCAGCTCCAGGAGAAGATTTGTAGACAGCCTTCAGTTCAAGGTTGCTCAGAGACCAGATTAGATAGTTGCTTTATTTTTTCAGTCAGGCCACAGTGTACTTTTGACTGCAGTCTTAAGTCCAGGTGCTGTTTCTGGGTCCAAATCGCCGAATCGAGAGAGGTTCCGAGCTACAAGATCCTTCCGTATGTGCCCTGTTTGAATCCGGACGGCTGTAAACGAGTTCCAAACACACCGCAGGTCCGCGGCAGCCACCGCTTCTCCCACCGTGCGGTTCAGCCCGCACAACAGCTGGGAAGGTCATAGCCTGGATCAAAGCATTTTCGCTGAGCAGGAAGTCTCGCCAGCACGCCGATCGCGGCGGTCCTCCTCAGCCTTCAGTGGCAGAAACAGCCACCAGTATCCCAATAATCCACAGAGATTCCACGTCCCCGACAGAAAGAGCGGTCAGTTACATTAGCCTGCTCCTCGAGTCCATAATGTAGCTCACCGCACGCGTGTCGATGGGGCTCCCCGGCTCTCCCTGGCCGGTGCGCTTCGCGGAATTTTTTTTTATCGATAGAGGAAATAGCCCAGAAAACAGTCCACGCACATAAATCCATTCCAAATTGGTTCGAGCGAGCGCTGAAGAGTTACAGACGAGACAAATGCAGAAGCAGGGGGGGGGGACAGGGAGGTGTAGGAGCAAAAAGAGATGCGACCTGCTCTGCCGAGAGCGGAAGTAGAAACTCTACTCCGAGTCCCTCCCGGATGACCGAGCTTCTCACCCTATCTCTAAGGGAGAGTCCAGACACCCTGCGGAGAAAATTCTTTTCGGCCGCCTGGATCCATGACGTCATTCTTTCGGTCACAACCCAAAGCTCATGACCATAGAAGAGGGTGGGAACGTAGATGGAACGTAAATTGAGAGCTTTGCTTTTTGACTCAGCTCTCTCTTCACCATGACAATCAATCAATCAATCAATCAGCTTTATTTATATAGCACATTTAAAAACCGCAGGGTTAGCCAAAGTGCTGTACAGTAAAACAAAAATAGCTAACTAAAACGATAAAAAACAAAACAAAAAGCAGCATACAAAAATAAAAATACATATACCAGTCTCACTGCAGGTGTGTTAAAATGCCATAAAAGAACAAGATCACGTGTTAAAAGCCAAGGTATAAAAGTGTGTTTTTAAAAGGGATTTAAAAACAGGAAGAGAGGAGGCCTGTCTGACACTCAGTGGCAAATTGTTCCACAACCTGGGAGCAGCGACAGAAAACGCTCTGTCACCTCTGAACTTCAGCCTAGTTTTGGGCACTGTCAGCAGCAACTGATCAGCTGATCTTAGAGATCGGGGAGGGCAGTAGGGCTGAAGCAGCTCAGACAGATATGGTGGGGCAAGGTTGTTCAGGCATTTAAAAACAAATAGCAAAAGTTTAAAATGAATTCTGTAGTGCACAGGGAGCCAGTGAAGGGACGCCAGGATGGGAGTGATATGCTCACGCCTACGGGTCTGGGTTAACAGGCGAGCAGCAGAGTTCTGCACGAGCTGCAGACGGGCGAGAGAGGTCTGGCTGATGCCTACATACAGTGCATTACAGTAGTCAAGACGAGATGTGATAAAAGCGTGGATTAATTTCTCCAAGTCAGGTCTTGCTAGGATTGGTTTTACTTTTGCTATTTGGCGAAGCTGATAAAAACTTTTCTGAATAACACTGCTGATCTGTTTATCAAATTTAAAATCAGACTCAAACTTCACCCCCAGATTGGTGACAGAGTCCCTGAGATAACATGACAGTGAGCCAAGGTCTATGCTGGAGGAAGGACAGCAACTCGGTCTAAAAATCAAGATTTCAGTCTTGTTCTCGACAGACCGGTACAGCGCCCGCTTCACTGCCGACGCTGCACCTATCCGCCTATCAATCTCACGCTCCTTTTTCCCTCATTCGTGAATAAGACCCGAGATACTTAAACTCCTCCACTTGGGGCAGGACCTCCTCCCCGACCCGGAGAGGGCATGCTACCCTTTTCCGGCTCAAGACCATGGCCTCGGATTTGGAGGAACTGATCCTCATCCCGGCCGCATCACACTCGGCTGCAAACCGCTCCAGCGAAAGCTGTAGATCACGACCTGATGAAGCCAATAGGACCACATCATCTGCAAAAAACAGAGAAGCGATTCTAAGGCCACCAAAACGGATCCTCTCAACACCTTGGCTGCGCCTAGAAATTCTGTCCATAAAAGTTATGAACAGAATCGGTGACAAAGGGCAACCTTGGCGGAGTCCAACTCTCACTGGAAACGAGCCTGACACTGCCGGCAATGCGGACCAAAAAGTTCCCCTTCAATAAAAATCCATCCAACTTTGCTCTTCAAAGATGTCATCAAACTGACTTAAAGGTCAACTTTACCTGAAAATACAGGTCAAAGAATATTCATTCAACCTTTATTTAGTCAGGTAAATCTCATTGAGCCTCGTGGACTCATTTACAAGAGCGACCTGCTACAAACTAAAGAATGATGAAAGCAATGGTAGAATTTCCTTAAACAATAAACAATAGAAAAACATAAGAGAAATACAGATTTTTTTTTAAACAAAGTATCAAAAACTAGCAAAACATTATAAGATAGATGAATAAAATCAAAGACAGGAACATATCTGCATTGGTTTTTGCCAGGATTCCAACAGATTCTTAAAACCATTTAGAGAAGTCAAGGTCGAGAGCTTCAGATCTTTTTGTAAGATATTCCAGGAAGCAGGAGCAGAGTAGGAGAAGGCCCTTTTTCCAAGTTCAGTCCTCACTGACGGAACACTGCAGGTAATCATGTCCTGAGAGCGCACGCTGTAGCTGCACTCACACAAAGACATGTAGGAGGAGATGTATGAGGGCAGCAGACCAAGAAGTGATTTAAAGATGAAAATGTACCAGTGGAAGAGTCTGCGTGAGGTTAATGATGTCCAGTTAACCAGTGAATACAGGGTGCAGTGGTGGGTACGATAATCACAGCCAGTTATGAATCTTAGTGCACCATGATAGACAACATCCAACATCCGCAGGGTGCTTGTAGGAGCATTCATGTAGAGAATGTCACCGTAATCAATGGAGGGAAGGAAAGTCACAGATACAAGGTGTTTCCTAACATTCAGTGTTAGACATGATCTGTTTCTGAAAAAGAAACCCAGTTTAACTTTCAGTTTCTTTACTAGGTTTTCCACGTGGAGTTTAAAAGAGAGATGTGAATCGACCAGGATACCCAAATATTTATAGGAATCAACAAACTCAATTGGGACACCATCCATCCATCCATCCATCCATCTTCTTCCGCTTATCCGGGGTCGGGTCGCGGGGGTAGCAGCCTAAGTAGGGAGGCCCAGACTTCCCTCTCCCCAGCCACTTGGAGCAGCTCCTCCGGGGGAATCCCAAGGCGTTCCCAGGCCAGCCGAGAAACATAGTCCCTCCAGCGCGTCCTGGGTCTTCCTCTGGGTCTCCTCCCGGTGGGACATGCCCGGAACACCTCACCAGGGAGGCGTCCAGGAGGCATCCTAACCAGATGCCCGAGCCACCTCAACTGGCTCCTCTCGATGTGGAGAAGCAGCGGCTCTACTCCGAGTCCCTCCCGGATGACTGAGCTTCTCACCCTATCTCTAAGGGAGAGTCCAGCCACCCTGCGGAGAAAACTCATTTCAGCCGCTTGTATCCGAGATCTTGTTCTTTCGGTCATAACCCAAAGCTCATGACCATAGATGAGGGTGGGAACGTAGATCGATCGGTAAATTGAGAGCTTTGCCTTTTGACTCAGCTCTCTCTTCACCACGACAGACCGGTACAGCGCCCGCTTCACTGCGGACGCTGCACCTATCCGCCTATCGATCTCACGCTCCAGTTTTCCCTCATTCGTGAACAAGATCCCGAGATACTTAAACTCCTCCACTTGGGGCAGGACCTCCTCCCCGACCCGGAGAGGGCATGCTACCCTTTTCCGGCTCAAGACCATGGCCTCGGATTTGGAGGAACTGATCCTCATCCCGGCCGCATCACACTCGGCTGCAAACCGCTCCAGTGAAAGTTGTAAATCACGAACTGATGAAGCCAGTAGGACCACATCATCTGCAAAAAACAGAGAAGCGATTCTAAGGTCACCAAAACGGATCCTCTCAACACCTTGGCTGCGCCTAGAAATTCTGTCCATAAAAGTTATGAACAGAATCGGTGACAAAGGGCAACCTTGGCGGAGTCCAACTCTCACCGGAAACGAGCCTGACTTACTGCCGGCAATGCGGACCAAGCTCTGACACCGGTCGTACAGGGACCTAACAGCCCTTATCAAAGGGCCTGGTACCCCATACTCCCGGAGTACCCCCCACAGAACCCCCCGAGGGACGCGGTCGAATGCCTTCTCCAAGTCCACAAAGCACATGTAAACTGGTTGGGCAAACTCCCACGCACCCTCCAGGACCCTGTTGAGGGTGTAGAGCTGGTCCAGTGTTCCACGACCAGCACGAAAACCACACTGCTCCTCCTGAATCCGAGGTTCGACTATCCGACGGACCCTCCTCTCCAGAACCCCTGAATAGACCTTACCAGGGAGGCTTAAGAGTGTGATCCCCCTATAGTTGGAACACACCCTACGGTCCCCCTTTTTGAATAGGGGAACCACCACCCCAGTCTGCCAATCCAAGGGAACTGCCCCCGATGTCCACGCGATATTGCAGAGTCGCGTAAGCCAACACAACCCTACAACATCCAGAGCCCTAAGGAACTCCGGGCGAATCTCATCCACCCCCGGAGCCTTGCCACCGCGGAGCTTTTTAACCACCTCGGCGACCTCAGCACCAGAGATCGGAGAACCCGACCCAAAGTCCCCAGGCTCCGCTTCCTCAGTGGAAGACGTGCCAGTAGGATTGAGGAGGTCTTCGAAGTATTCCGCCCACCGACTCACAACATCCCGAGTTGAGGTCAGCAGCACGCCACCCCCACCATAAATGGTGTTGGTCGCGTACCTCTTTCCCCCCCTGAGACGCCGGATGGTGGACCAGAATCGCCTCGAAGCCGTACGGAAGTCATTCTCCATGGCCTCTCCGAACTCCTCCCACGCCCGAGTTTTTGCCTCAGCAACCACCCGAGCCGCATGCCGCTTGGACTGCCGGTACCTATCAGCTGCTTCCGGGGTCCCACAAGCCAAAAAGGCCCAATAGGACTCCTTCTTCAGCCTGACAGCATCCCTCACTGCCGGTGTCCACCACCGGGTTCGAGGGTTGCCACCACGACAGGCACCAACAACCTTGCGGCCACAGCTCCGATAAGCTGCCTCGACAATAGAGGCGCGGAACACGGCCCACTCGGACTCCATGTCCCCCGCCTCCCTCGGAACGTGTTCAAAGCTCTCCCGGAGGTGGGAGTTAAAGCTCCGTCTTACGGGAGACTCTGCCAGACGTTCCCAGCAGACCCTCACAATACGTTTGGGTCTGCCAGGTCTGACCGGCATCCTCCCCCACCATCGGAGCCAACTCACCACCAGGTAGTGGTCAGTTGACAGCTCCGCCCCTCTCTTCACCCGAGTGTCCAAGACATGCGGCCGCAGATCAGATGAGACGACAACAAAGTCGATCATCGAACTGCGACCTAGGGTGTCCTGGTGCCAAGAGCACATATGGACACCCTTATGCTTAAACATGGTGTTCGTTATGGACAATCCATGACGAGCACAGAAGTCCAATAACAGAACACCACTCTGGTTCAGATCAGGGGGGCCGTTCCTCCCAACCACACCCCTCCAGGTCTCACTGTCATTGCCCACGTGAGCGTTGAAGTCCCCCAGTAGAACAAGGGAGTCCCCAGGAGGCGCACTCTCCAATACCCCCTCCAAGGACTCCAAAAAGGGTGGGTAGTCTGAGCTGCCGTTTGGTGCATAGGCACAAACAACAGTCAGAGCCCGTCCCCCCACACGTAGGCGAAGGGAGGCTACCCTCTCGTTCACCGGGGTGAACCCCAACGTACAGGCACCAAGATGGGGGGCAACCAGTATGCCCACTCCTGCTCGGCGCCTCTCACCAGGGGCAACTCCAGAGTGGAAGAGTGTCCAACCCCTCTCAAGGAAACTGGTTCCAGAGCCAGAGCCATGCGTTGAGGTGAGTCCGACTATTTCTAGTCGGAACTCTCAACCTCACACACTAGCTCAGGCTCCTTCCCCACCAGAGAGGTGACATTCCATGTCCCAATGGCCAGCTTCTGTAGCCGAGGATCAGACCGCCAGGGTCCCCGCCCTCGGCCACCACCCATCTCACATTGCACCCGACCCCTTTGGCCCCTCCCACAGGTGGTGAGCCCTTGGGAACACCATCTGAAGATAAAATCAGAGGAAGATCTGCTGGGACCGACTTCCTATAAAGCATCCCTTTAGTTTTATCAGCATTTAGGACAAGTTTGAGACGGAACAGATTCATTCAACATTTATTTAGATAAATACAGGGAACCCCCGACCTACGACTCCATCGACCTACGGCGTCCCGGACCTACGAACGAGCTAAAGTAGAATAATGTCATTGACGTACGGCAGAAAATATGTGACCTACAAACGAACCAAGTTAAAATATATAATCGACCTACGGCAGACTGGATACACGACCTAAGAACGAGCCCCATTACAGGTATATAATCGAGCTACGGCGAAACTGCGTCACAAAACGGCAATCGGCGAGGTGGGGGAGGGGATTGCCTTTTGCCTTGGCTGTTGTTTGTTGGGCATGACACTGCGCATGACTGTGGAAAAGTACCGCCAGAGAGGGGGGGGCTGGGCTTCTGGCGGATGTACACAAAGCCGCAGTGCACCTGGCGGCGGAGGGATCCGTACAGGTAAAGCGGTAACTATTTAAAGGGCTGCGGCCATTTTGTGCCTCGTGGTTTTCCACGGTGATTGATGAGAGAAGAGAGTTACGAACATATAACAGCGAACGAAGCGAACGAAGAACACGACAAAAAAAAAAACCTACGAAGAACGTACGAGCAGGTACAGTACATTTACAGTAAATTTATATCAGTTTTGGAATCCCTGATTTGCTGCAGTTCTGATGTGAAAAGCTGCACTTTGAGAAGTGCTCATGTGTGATTGTTTTGACATCATTTTGCTGATGTTAGTCCCTGATTTGCTGCTGTTGTGCTGTGAAAAGCTGCACTTTCAGAAGTGTTCATGTGTGATTGTTGACATCATTTTGCTGATGTTAGTCCCTGATTTGCTGCTGTTGTGCTGTGAAAAGCTGCACTTTGAGAAGTGTTCATGTGTGATTGTTGACATCATTTTGCTGATGAGATTTCCTGCTGATTTGCTGCAGTTCTGATGTGAAGTTACTGATGTACAGTTACTGTGTGTGTTTATGGATGCATGTGTGGTGTAATGGTTTAGATAAGTGTTTGTAAATAAAGTTCTGTGCATGTATATAGCCCAGTATGTCAGTGTCATGCTGTTAAATGTGGGCGCGGCGGTCCGTTAGCGGTATTTCCGCGACCTACGAACAGAATAGCGACCTACGAACGAGACGCTATTTTCACCCCCCACCTACGGCAGAATCGAGCTGCGAACGGTTCTTAGGTCCCAAACTCGTTCGTAGGTCGGGGGTTCCCTGTAAGTCACATTGAGCCTCGAAGACTCATTTACAAGTGAGATCTGCTAGAGAGACTAAAAGTAATGAAATTAGACACATTAGGAAATGGAGGCGAAAAAATTCCTATTAAAATCTTTCTTCATGTTTGAGAAAAATATATATAATATTAAAAAACACCTCGCACAGATAAGCACATAATGACGTAGACAGTCTGCAGAGCGGGGAGACACAGAGAACAATGAGCAATGTTCATAGATACTGTCGAGGTCACCATAAGAGTTCTGATAAGGATGGAATAATCAACAGCTCCTCCGATGAGATCCGTAAACATTCTCGCAGGTGTCGGGGAATGGCCAAGGTCAACACTAATGAGGATCCAAGAGTCCTGAAAATGATGACAGAATGTTTATTCAGCTGGTTCACTCTGGTTGACGGTGGAGTTCCCCGATGGGTGGGGGGTGAGCGTCAGATTACCGGTACATGTCCTCCAGCCGTATTCAGATAAGGTGGCCCTGAAGGCCAGCCGGGGAACCAGATGAGATAAACACACAGTTGTTTTGAGTACAGACAGAACATAATCAGAGTCAGAGTCAGAGTCAGAGAGTCTTTATTGTCATTTGCACCGCATGTGTTACATGTGATGAAAACGAGATTATGTACACGAGGTCCCAGTTACATCCAACAACAAATGAAAGAGAAAAACAGTAATAACATCTAGAATTAACTAAGAAAAACATCAACTAGTAATACACTAA
Source organism: Garcialebias charrua (assembly GCA_038048925.1). Lineage (NCBI taxonomy): Eukaryota > Metazoa > Chordata > Actinopteri > Cyprinodontiformes > Rivulidae > Garcialebias > Garcialebias charrua. The sequence continues at coordinate 23,251 of JBBPBX010052743.1, forward strand.
GCCTAATATAGTGGGAATAAACAGCAGCACGAACATGAGTTTGTATGAGCAGATGGTCACAGATGAACACAGCAACAAGAAAACAGATCAGCATCAGCATGATGTGATATTTTGCAGTGTTTATTTTTTATTTTATTTTTATTTATTCATGAGTCTAACAGCCTCAGGGTAGAAGCTGTTCCTCAGTCTAGTGGTTCTACACTTGATGCTCCTCAACCTCCGTCCTGAGGGGAGTGGGGCAAAGAGTGAGTGTGCTGGATGAGTGAGGTCTTTCATGATGCAGGTGGCTCTTTTCCTGCATCTGGAGGTGTAAATGTCTGTGATGGTGGGGAGACTGACTCCAACAGACTTCTGTGCAGCCTTCACCACTCTCTGCAGAGCTTTCCTCTCTTCAACTGTGCAGCCTCCATGCCACACGTTGATGCTGGAGCACAGGATGCTCTCCACTGCACACCTGTAGAAGGAGGTGAGGACTGGGCTGCTCAGACCAGCTCGTCTCAGCCGTCTGAGGAAGTAGAGTCTCTGATGACCTTTCTTCTTCTTAACAGACAGACCACAGTCCGTGAAGATCCACAACTTCTCCTCCTCCACCATAACCCTCAGCACTGGCTCTCCTCAGGGATGTGTGCTGAGCCCCCTTCTGTTCACTCTGCTCACATATGATTGTACAGCCACACTTCCAGGCTGTCATATTGTTAAGTTTGCAGATGATACAGCGGTGGTGGGATGCATCACAAACAATGATGAGTCCAGCTACAGACAGGAGGTGGAACACCTGGAGAGCTGGTGCAAAGAGAATAATCTTCACATGAATGTGAAGAAGACAAAGGAGATGATTGTG
>JBBPBX010052744.1:0-18130 GCA_038048925.1 Garcialebias charrua
TTTTAATTCGCTCGTGACTTCCTCATGTCGCTGCGCTGCTGGTCTGGAATGTGTGGAATGCTTCACCTCCTCCTGTCTGCGCTGCGATATTCTGTGTTTATATGACAATATAACTGTTTAAAAATTTTAATAAAACCACGAATCACTCATCCTACAACACAAAATCCAGCAGAAATCATCAGAGGTTCACAAAGCAACGTTGGACATGTTTTAATTCGCTCGTGACTTCCTCTTTCTGTCAGCGCTGGTCTCTGGAATGTCTGGAATGCCCCACCTCCTCCGGTCTCTGCGCTCCGAAGTTCTGGGTTTATATGACAATATAACTGTTTAAAAAATTTAATAAAACCATGAATCACTCATCCTACAACACAAAATCCAGCAGAAATCATCAGAGGTTCACGAAGCAACGTTGGACATGTTTTAATTCACTCGTGAGTCGTGACAAATCCATTTCCTCATTTCTGTCAGTGAAGGATGAAGCGATCACTTGGCTTTTGGCAAAAAAAACTAAATAAAAGTCCAGCTCTGGGATAAAGAAGGGATATTTAATACATTTTGTGTCACATAAAAAACAGTCCTGCATCGCTTTGCAATCCTTTAAATGAGAACGAGCTGCGGCTGGGACAGGTGGGGGCGTGGGTTGGGGCGTGACAAACAACTCTGTTTTTATTGGCTGTCAGTGTCCTGGTCACTCTTGTGTTTTCAGTGTTTTTATAAATGCTGATAGAGAAGCAAGGGGACAATAGATTTTTTCAGAGATTACTTTGTCTAACATCAGTTTGTCTGTAGATAGTGACTGAGTGAAGAAATATGTTAAAAATATATTGTTTGAAAAGTTACAGACTACATTACAATCTTACATACCCCAGCTTTAATGTCTTTGTATTAATATAGAATATTATTGAGGTCATTGTTAGAATAGCTCCTTTAGTGATAGATGTAATTGTGATTTTTAATGCACAATTGGGGTCTGGAGTGTAGGAGCTATTTCTCCATTTCTGGTTAAATTTTAGAATTTAAATTGTTTAGTTTATCCTTATGTTTTTGTTGTTTGATTTATTATTATTTTTGTTTAATTCATTATTTAGAATAAGTTATTTGATTAGGAATTCACTTACCGGTAATTAGTTAATTAGTTTCAGTTGGGATGTGGGTGTTTCACAGTATAAATAGGTGGGTCTTAGGCAGCTTATTATGCACGTGGATGGTCATAAGGTTTTTTACCAGTCTCAGTTTCAGTCACACAGTCACAGTCACTTCAATCTATCAGCCAGATAACAGGTGCAGGAATCAGAACAGGAGAATTAGAATCCTGTAGAGCCTGTAACTTTTGCCTGAACGATGGAATAAAACTACAAAAATCCACATTCCTCTTTCCTTTTTTGAATTTTTGATTCCTTTTTTTGGGGGGCTGCGTAAACCAGAATCCATGTGCACCAAGCCAGAAGACAAATGGTCACTACACTTAGATTAAATCATCTAGAATCAATTTAATAAAAAAAAGTTTTTTCATACACTCATCGAAAGCCAGGTGTATTATGGTATAGTATCCGTAAAGTCATAAACTTCTTCTAGTCTCACCCTATAGGTCAAAGTTGCAAATCAAGGTCACATTTAAAACAGAGTCTTTGTTTGTCCTGACAATAACTTTGGATTCTGCTGGTGAAGATTCTCAGTCGTCCAGGACATGATAAAATCAAAAAAGGCGTTCAATACAGGATCAACTGGACTTTATTTGTTGCAGAAAACGTTTCGACTTCTGTCCAGAAGTCTTTTTCAATTCTGAATGAATGAAAGCTGTGAGAACGAGAAGTTTTATACAAGCCACGCACCAACATATGAAATTGGAAACTGAAATAACACCACAAAATACCTAACATGCCCATTCTATTTAAATTGACAAAACAAAACAACACATCACACCTGGGGGTTTGTAACACATACATGTAAATTGAAAGATCACACCTTAACAGTAGGAGGTTCCCTTGAGGTCTCTGGTAGAAGACACAAACTGTATGTAAATTGACAAAAACACCTCCCAAACAACAACAGAGGCTACTCAGAGAAACTTTGTTAGTCTAATTTACAGACAAGACATCCCTGCTCCCATCCAGTGTAAAACGTTTCGGAATCAAATCCAAAACTGAGTTATAAGTCTTAGAAAGTTGAAATCTCAGACCTCCTCCTCTGTTAAGAGGTTTGGATTCTCTTAAAATAACTGAATCAAACTTGATTCATTCAACCTTTATTTTTACAGGTTAATCCCATTGAGCCTTGAATATTCATTTACAAGAGAGACCTGCATTTTTTAACAAAGGATGATGACGACAATGAATCATGACAACAACAATAGGCAATCATAAAAGATGCATACAATTTTTTAACAAGTTAAAATAAAATGGCAACCAAAAGGACAATCAAAAGGAAAAGTAGCAAAAAAAATAAAAAAAATAACAGCTAGCATGTAAAGTGATAAACCTCATCACTAGATGGAGTGTCGCCAAGGCTCAGTTTGAGCTGGATGCTGCCGGAACAGGATCCGGGAACTCTCTTATTTTGACAGGGTGCATTCCGGTTAGTGTTTGTTTGGATCGAGTAACTCTCAGGCTTACTAATAATAAAGTTATGAACAAATATGACTGCCTTGAATGATTAATGATTACAGTATTTTCTGCCTGATAAGTCGCACCTTTCTATAAGTCACTTTGTCCAGTTATTGGAAAAAATTGGAACAATCCATAAACAAGTCGCACCTCTCTATAAGTCGCATCTATTATGTGTCACCGCTACGCGACGCGTAAGCGCGTCATTTGCCCTGCTGAAAATGGCGACCACGACCACAGAAGCATGCACGGAAGGACTTCTAACAAGCTTAACACGGTAAAAACAATTATTTGTCTGCTGAAAATTATAGCAAAGATGTGTCGTAGCTTAACCGTTCCTTAATAAATTCACGTAATGGTCAAATCTCCTGGATTTAAATTTTTTCGCTTTGACGTCTTCCAAACGGTCGCGCGTGCTGCGAAAATAAATTGTAAATAAATCTAATTTTAGCTCAAACAACTCCAACAGCTAATAGTTTGTAAATGACCACCAAGTAATTACTTTCTGTAAGTTTAAAGAAAATCTGCCATGTGGTTTATGAGCTATTTGCTAAAAAGTACCTGGAAAAACAACGAAGCTTTCCGCGACACATTTACGTTTATAAAACATCAAATTTTATCTCAAATAACTCTAACAGCTAACAGTTTGTAAATGACCACCAAGTAATGTCTTTCTGTAAGTTTAAAGAAAATCTGTCGTGTGGTTTATGAGCTATTTACTGCACCATTTTTTGCCAAAATGAAAAACGGTCATTTCTGAGCCAAAAATTGGTCTAAAAATATGGGGGGAAATCCATAAACAAGTCTCACCTCTCTATAAGTCGCAGGGCATGCAAATTAGGCAAAAAGGTGCGACTTATAGACTGGAAAATACAGTAATGGGGGGGTGGGGTTTGCAACTTCATTCAGGCCTTAAAATGCACCAAAATGCAGAAAACTGCATCTACTTTAATCAAAAATTTCGGGGGGAAGACGCCCAGACCCCAACCTCCCCAGCTACCACCACCACACAGTGGTGGTGGTAGCTGCTTCCGTTCTGGCATCGATCTGTTTACAAATTAAGCCCTGAGTGTCGCATACACTTTCCATCACCCCAGCTCCAAGGTCAAGGACGCACATTAAAGTCACTGTTAAATCAAGATCTTTGCTTGTCCATTGCTACAGATTGCTGTGTTGCTGTAAATCAGTTTGCTTGACGGGCGTTTAATGTGTCGTACTCTTGGTATATTAATTCTTCACTGAAAACCTTTTTTGTTGCTGTTGTTGTTGGGTCAAGAAAAACGAACAGACGAGTAAACGGTGGACTGAACCGGCTCTCTCATGGCTCCTTGTTGCTTCAGTGCATCCTGGGAAATATCTGCATACACTAACTGTAATAACATTGGAGATGAAATCAAAGTTAGTGAAACATGGAAGTTAAAATTCACAGCAGACAGAATCCGATGGGTCCCAGTGATGCTGAACATTCACCCACCTCCATCTTTGGCTGAGATTTGGATGGTACTGAAAATGTAAACACAGAAAATAATTATTTTATTCCGGCAGTGCGACAGTAAAGTTTTTTTGCTGCCAGATTTCAGGCAAAAGAAGAGAATAATTACAGGTACCTTTGTGAGTGGGAGTGGTGTGTTTCTTTGGGACAGGAAGTCGAGGCAGAGGCTCTGGAGGCTGATGGGATCCGTCTTCCTGTACAACGTCATATTTGATCTGTATACTGGGACGTGCCTGAGGCTTGACCTTTGAACTCAGGCAGCGAGCCAGTCCCAGAATGACAGGAAGACAAAGGGAAGCTCCAACACAGACTAAAACCCTGTGCAAGACATTTCTCTGAATGGTGACCGCTGGATGATCCGCAAGAACAGAAGAAGAACAGAAGAACAGAAGAACAACAACAATCTACAGTACTCAAATATCATGAATTACTTAATATGTCGATACGTGACCGTATGTACCTTTTGTGACGTTCAGGTGCATCCAGTGGCCTTCGTCACTGCTTCCATCATACCATGTCACACTGCATTTGTACATCCCAATGTCTGACTGACTGACGCTCTCAATTATTAAGTTCAACTGGGTTTCCTTCTCTGATAGCTTCACACGGGTGAAATGGTGCATCGCCCTTTCTTCAACAGAGCCAGATGTCGCATCCGTCAACATTTTAGACTTCCAGTTCCCTGTCCAGTTTCCTTTACAGTGTTGGACCACACAGGACAGCGTCAAACTGTCCCCCTCAGGAACGTTAAATGTCTTACTTTTCCCTGAAATGCAGTGGAAGCATTGTTCAGCATGAAGACCTAAAATAAGGAAAATCCGGTCAGCTACAGTCAAAAAAATAATAATAATCCAAACAAGACACTTAAAACTTTTAGACAAAATTATCATTATCAGAAGAAAAAAATATATATTTCTGTTTTCTTAAAGGGTTTGAAATAAGCAACAACTTTCATGTGAAATATAACAGTTTAGCAAACATAGATGACAACATAGATTAAAGAACAATAAATAGACAACTTACATTTTTTTGGGGGGGACAGCTTAAGAAATAAATTTACTTGACCTTATTCCTTAAAGTTAAGTTTAACTGAATTAAAACAGAACATGGTTTGGATAAAAACGTATTTAACGGTAAAATCCATGGTTCTGAGTCAAAACCTACGTACCAAGCTGAAAGAAACAGAAACAGCTGATAGCTTTGAAGAGATAATCTTTCATGTCTGGTCAAAGACGATCGCAGGTTGCTTACACTTCCCCTTCTGGATCAAGACTGCATGTCGTAGTTATCGGCCTGTTGGACGTTGTAGAACCCTGTTTGTTCACACTGTCTCCATTTAGTTTCCCTATCTCAAACCTTGTTATTCTGCTGATGTTCTTCAGCTGGAGTTAAAGGAAGGAAGTGAACCACTAATTCAGCCCTCCTTCACACACACACACACACACACACACACACACACACACACACACACACGCACACACACACGCTAAATGACAGGAAAACAGTTTCAAGAACATCAACTTTCCAATAGGAAGGGTGCCAAATTCAAGGAACTGTAAACCTCAGTAAGTAACTTGTTCCTCTGTTGTATGTCAGTACACGTGACCTAAAGTACTCGTATCACCATTATGTTGAAAGTTATACAAATTATAAATCAAAACTGTTGGTTACATTCAGTGGTGGGATGTAACAAAGTGAAAGCAAGTACTTTCTCACTGTACTTAAGTACATTTTTCATGTATCTGTACTTTACTTAAGTAGAGTTAACAGTGGGTACTTCCGACTTACTCCACTACATTTTACTTAAGTGTCTGTACTTCCTACAACACCACATTTCTATAATGTGTTGTGTTACAAGTTACATTCACGTTGTGTTTTTTTAATTTGTTCATTAGTTTGGAAGTAACCAACGGTGAGAGGGGAGTTGGTCCATTGAATCACTGCAAAGTGGACAGGTAATGTTAGACCTGCCTTCAAGAAGAGCTGGACCAATGACATACTCTAGTATAAATGTCATTGTGCTGGGAGCACCCACAGCATCACTAACACACTCAAAATGGATTCCACCACAGAGTCAGCCAGAAGATACATGCCACCCACACTCACAGAAATGATTCAAGGCATAAGTAATTTTTATGCATTTAAATCTATTAGATTTTATTTAAAAACTCGTATTTTTAATATATATGCATTAAAATAAAATATTATCTTAATAATTTAATCAAATATCAACTGTATTGAATGTAATTAGTTAATACTTACTAACATTGTTTAAATTATTGTTTAAATAATCAAAGATATAAAACAAGATTATATTCTTTAAATTTTATATGATTGGTTTTCATAAAAGTTATGTGAAACAATGTCCTCCACCAGTAGATGGCGGTAATGCCCTTTAAGTTGGTTACTAACTGCCGTAAAACTTGAACAAGAAGAAGAAGAAAAAGCTGTCCTCCATTTTGCATCATCCAAGTTGTTCTTCGTACATGCACGGTAGGCAATCCGTAAACAATCTGATACATCCTAATGTTTTATTACTCCTAAATGTGTCATAATCGTACAGTTATTACAACATATCATCAATATCAATCCATTTATGTAGTTTGTGATTATTTTAGGCATTTTTATCTTGGTCACGTTGCTGGATGTTAGATGAGATGTCTCCAAATGGTTGCAGACCCCTGATCTAGACATTTTAGCTAAACGTTGTTGTTTGTAGGATTTTTTTTTAGCCTGTTGGTCAATGATTTTCATATCTATATAGCTATCTATATATATATAGCAAACTGAGCTATTCAACTGCAATAAAGTAAACTAAAGAACTGAACAAGAATAAAAAAAAATAGGACTCTAATGTGTTAGCTTAGTAACTGCTTTTTACTGGCTTGTATTATAGAATTGAATGGTGGTTGTTGTTTGTCTTATCACTACTATTCTTTTTTTTCCAGATACAGTACCTATTATATTTCTCCTCCTGTCCTGTTCTCTCACCTCATGTGGCAACATAGATTTTGTAAGTACAAGTTTAAGATGTACGCATCAAAATGTAATTACTTTTAGTTAACAGTTCATGTGATGTTAAAATGGTTACAATATCAAGTTGAAATGTTTAGAGGAAGCATGTTAAACGTATAAATTATATGATTTATAATGCAAAAAACTCAGACTTACGTCTGATCTTGGACAATGTGTTGTTTTTAAGTTTGTCGTTTTAGGTTTTTAGGAACATTATGCACTTTGAAAAGGAGCTGGCTTTCTTGAATGCCTTTTTTTGTAACACCATGAAAGCTGCTAAACTTCAATAACAAACTCAAGCTGAAAGGCAGCTCATTTTACAGATAAATCTAATTGAGTTTTTCTTTGTCTTAATTCACAGGTACTGTGTGAATGTGGTTTTCTTTTCAGCTGAGCTGAACATCATGAGGTTGCAGTCAACTCTCTGAAGAATAAACGGAAAGGCCAGGAGACGCCAGCGGCCAACAAGGCCAGGAAGGCAGAAGTTAATTTCTGTCCAAACATACCCAGAGGTGAAACAACAGAGAGTATGGAGGCGGTGGCTCTACTGATAGAGGTAAAAAAGAAGAAAAAGGGTGAGGCTGAGATCAAGAAGAAGATGCAACATACCTTCTCAATCAGAAGGCAGGAGGTCCTACAGGAGCCAGCAATTCCAGAGTTCCTAAACAGATGGCCAGCACTCTTTGATGTCAGTGAGGTAAGTCTGAATCTGAAGTGTAATAACTTCATCTATCACTGATATTCTTTTCGAGCTGTTAAAATCAGTATCCTGTCTGAATTGCCTTTTATAGATCAACTTGGAGTTTATGCGACTGACAACTGTACCTCTGACCTCCAAATTCCTTGGAGAACTGGACCGTCAGACAGACAACCTGATCCAGGTTTTCAATGCCAAAGGTGGAACAGCAGGAAGAAAGATCACCGCCATAATGGCTCAGATGTAATGTATGTTATTTATTTACTTATATTTTCTTTTTCTAATCTGATAAGCATATGGATTGTGCTGCTCAGCTGTATGGGAAAGCTCATATGTTAAATATTTGAAAGTTGTTTTTTTTGGCCCTTTCCAAATTACTGTTTACTAAATGGGCCTAGACCTGTGTGAGCTTTACCTGAGTGGGGTAAAGCAATGTGATGAGCTGGTCAATTAGGGACATGTCAGTGACTTTGTAGGCCTCAGCACATGTTTTAGTGTGTCTCTAACACTGACAGGCATGAATCATGTTGGGTTTTTTTCTTCCTCAGAATGAAGACATCAACGTGAGGCGTGATTGTGTGCTGAGCTGCCTGAGCATCTACCTCAATGAAGACCTGGACACACTGGTTAAAGAATACATGGTATGCCAGCCTACTGTCCTTCGTGCCAGATGTAATTTCCATTCAGATTTGCCACATAACATATGGCGTTCATAAGAATGAGACAGTCAAACATAGGACACATTGACCTTGACCACCAGTAGTTCATCAATGAGTCCAATGGGTTGTTTGTTTAGAATGAGAAATTCCCACAAGGAAAATTTTGGTAGTGCTGTCACTTCGTAGGAAGTAAATCCACTTAGTCCAGTGGAGCCTGAAGATAAAGTGGGCCGGGTCCTGGCACCTAAATGTCCTCATTATGCCCAGGATGACAATTCTCGCCAAAACAACAAGGTGAGGACACAGGCACTTCCTAGTTCTTATGACCTAGCAGCATGTTTTGGATGTATTTATTAAGAAATGCTTTTCAAATAATGTGAGGTCATCTTGATTCTTGGTTCTGATCAACTGGATTCTACTGTGTTTGTTTGGGGGATAGCACTAGGACGCACGTTGTGGACTGTCAACTTATGAACTCCAACGCCTTGAGAACATCGTACAGAAGCAAGCCTTTTTGTCTTCTTTGAAGATATGGCAAGTATGTGAAACTATAACCAATTCAAGACCTATTGGCTGTTGTCCATGTCACTCACTCTCCCTCTCATACTTTGTGTGTCTTCACTAACCCTCACCTTGGTCTCTCCTTTGCTCTGCCCCCTGCTCTTTTAACAATTATGGGGGCTTTTCTGTAGCCATGGCAGTTCGCCACGATCAATTACATGTAGAAGAAACCCTGGTGCTCCCTGTATCTTTCTTTTTGTCATACTCACTAATCTCACTTGTTATCTCCCACCAGTGTCACATCACACATGCATTGAGCATGGGATTTGAAAAAGGTGTCAAATTTGGTCTTAATGGGTTATTGTCTTTTTTTTTTTCACCAAAAATTTGTTTTACAAAGTGTGCAATTTCTGTCTTTCTCCATTAGCATGCCTTGTACTATGTTTAGGATTGCTGTCTATGGAAAGAAACAATGGGATAATTGTTTATTTTTCTCTGTCAAAAGGAAGTCGAGGATCTGAGACAGTCAGCAAAGCCAAACTCACATGTCAAGAGGTAAGTCATAAAGCATTGTACAAAGCATTAACTGTTTTTGCAGTTGGGACAGAATATTGACTAGAAGGGGAGCAGTTTCCAACAGAAAAAAGGTAAAGGGAGAGAGAAGGTTAGGATAGGGAAAGGTAGGTCCTTTCTCTTCCCTGTCATCCTCCCTCCAAACCTCCTCTTACTACTGTCCTCTCTTATATCTCTTATATATGAGCGGAGTAAACAAGAGGTTAGGAGAGAGGAAGTGAGTAGAAAAGGCAGAAGAGAGGGAAAAGAGGTTGGAGAAGTTTGCTTCCTTTCATTTAATCCATTTTCCCTGCATCAATGAACAGTTTATTTGTTTCTTATACCGGTAGTAACTGCCTACGTATTTACAACACTGATCTCTGAACAAACAGGGGTGTTCCTGATTATGTATTTCTATATATCAATGCATTTCTGGAGTCACTGAATCAAATCCCTGCCCAGAGACCTTTCTGGGTAGAGTTTGTATGTTCTCTCCGTGCATGGGTGGGTTTTCTCCGGATACTCCAGCTTCCTCCCACAGACCAAAAACATAAATGTTAGGTTAATTAATAACTCTAAACTGTCCCTAGGTGAGAGTGAGTGGTTGTTTGACTCGTTTGAATCTACCGGTATGTGGCCCAGTGATGGACTTGCGACCTGTCCAGGGTGTACCTCACCCCTTGTACAGTGACTACTGGGTATGGTCACGAGTGATCCCCATGACCCTGAAAGGAAGATGCGGGTATAGATAATGGATGGATGGATTTGTTTGTATTTGGTATTTTGTTAACTGCATTTTTTTATTTTGGCAGGTCAAAGGCTTCAGTGGGAAAAGAGCATTCTCCACGGAAATCCCTTCGTATTAAAGAAGCACAAACCCTCAGTGGTGAATCAACCCATAAACATGTGAGAACAAGACTACTACTGTAAAGGTTCAATTTTTGTTGTAATTGTTGTTGTCACCTTGATAGAAAAGTGCAGAATTTGACAGTAGGCTGTGAATAATCTATTAACAACAACGCAAAATGCATACTTATGACTTTTTCTTTTTTTCCAGGCTTTTTGGAGGTGATCAAAGGTCTTAAGGTCATTGTGACCTTGAACTAGCATCCATCTCATTCTCATGAACGCATATATGCAGCGCTTTAAAGAAATTTATTCAAATGAACACTCACTTGGCCTAAGGATGAGCTGCTTGGATTTTAGTGGTCAAGGTTAGGATCACATAACCAATCATTCTGTTCTCTTTATATTCCAGGACATTGAATCCAGAGAGGCTGAGGCAGACATTGCGGAGAAGACCATGGGCATCTACACTGTCCGAGCAGAGGGTCGTGGTCCTGATGGTCCAGGTAATGGACGCTTTGCTGATGTTGGTGTTGTGCATGCTACATACATGCATGCATGCTACATACATACGTACTACATACATTCATACTACATACATACAGAATACATACATACATGTTACATACATAACACATATATACAGTGCTTTAAAGAAATTTCTTCAAATGAACATTCACTTGGCCTAAGGATGAGCTGCTTAGATTTTAGTGGTCAAGGTTAGGATCACATAACCAATCATTCTGCTCTCTTTATATTCCAGGACATTGAATCCAGAGAGGCTGAGGCAGACATTGCGGAGAAGACCATGGGCATCTACACTGTCCGAGCAGAGGGTCGTGGTCCTGATGGTCCAGGTAATGGACGCTTTGCTGATGTTGGTGTTGTGCATGCTACATACATACATACATGCATGCATGCTACATACATACGTACTACATACATTCATACTACATACATACAGAATACATACATACATGTTACATACATAACACATATGCAGCGCTTTAAAGAAATTTATTCAAATGAACATTCACTTGGCCTAAGGATGAGCTGCTTAGATTTTAGTGGTCAAGGTTAGGATCACATAACCAATCATTCTGTTCTCTTTATATTCCAGGACATTGAATCCAGAGAGGCTGAGGCAGACATTGCGGAGAAGACCATGGGCATCTACACTGTCCGAGCAGAGGGTCGTGGTCCTGATGGTCCAGGTAATGGACGCTTTGCTGATGTTGGTGTTGTGCATGCTACATACATGCATGCATGCTACATACATACGTACTACATACATTCATACTACATACATACAGAATACATACATACATGTTACATACATAACACATATATACAGTGCTTTAAAGAAATTTCTTCAAATGAACATTCACTTGGCCTAAGGATGAGCTGCTTAGATTTTAGTGGTCAAGGTTAGGATCACATAACCAATCATTCTGCTCTCTTTATATTCCAGGGCATTGAATCCAGAGAGGCTGAGGCAGACATTGCGGAGAAGACCATGGGCATCTACACTGTCCGAGCAGAGGGTCGTGGTCCTGATGGTCCAGGTAATGGACGCTTTGCTGATGTTGGTGTTGTGCATGCTACATACATACATACATGCATGCATGCTACATACATACGTACTACATACATTCATACTACATACATACAGAATACATACATACATGTTACATACATAACACATATGCAGCGCTTTAAAGAAATTTATTCAAATGAACATTCACTTGGCCTAAGGATGAGCTGCTTAGATTTTAGTGGTCAAGGTTAGGATCACATAACCAATCATTCTGTTCTCTTTATATTCCAGGACATTGAATCCAGAGAGGCTGAGGCAGACATTGCGGAGAAGACCATGGGCATCTACACTGTCCGAGCAGAGGGTCGTGGTCCTGATGGTCCAGGTAATGGACGCTTTGCTGATGTTGGTGTTGTGCATGCTACATACATACATGCATGCTACATACATACGTACTACATACATTCATACTACATACATACAGAATACATACATACATCCATGCTACATATATGCTACATACATATATACATGCTACATACATATATACTACATACATACATATTACATATATACTACATACATACATATTACATATATACTACATACATACATACATATTACATACATACATATTACATATATGCTACATACATATTACATATATGCTACATGCATACATACATATTACATATATACTACATGCATACATACATACATACATACATATTACATATATACTACATACATACATATTACATATATACTACATAAATACATACATATTACATATATACTACATACATACATACATATTACATATATACTACATACATACATACATATTACATATATACTACATACATACATACATATTACATACATACATATTACATACATACATATTACATATATACTACATACATACATATATACTACATACATACATATTACATATATACTACATGACAGCACCTGTGTGGCAAGATGGCGCCAGTGTGTTGGGCGTCTCGTCTGCCACTCTGTCTTTTTTTATTATTTTTGTTCCTCTGCTTTTATGATGTGGACTCTCTACTGGTGTATGATCGCCAAACCCTTTTTGGGCTTCGTCTGCCTGCTGCTAATATTTTACATCATCACGAGAAGCACGATTCTTTGCCCCCGCTGTTGGCCGGAGTTCCATCATACCTGTGCCGGGTACCACACCCCCCTCGCCGGAGAAGACGTCACAGGCGTCGAGGTAAACGCGGTGGGCTCTTGGTGAAGCTGAGGACCGTTTTGGCAAGTTCGCCGGGAGTATTCCTGTCCCAGATTGGATCATTTCCTGGTCTGCATGCTTCGCGGCGCTCCTTGGACCCGATTGATTCCTGGCTGGTACCTGTTGTCGACTCGGATCAACATTTCCTTCCTCCACGTCTCACTCCTCCACATCTGCGCTGGCGAAGTGCTGACCTTGGAAATCTGCAACACTTTGCTCGGATTAATTCTCCTGCTGCATCGTCAGAACCAGTTCCTATCCGGATGGGTCTGGTAAACGCGAGATCTGTTGCAAACAAAACTTTTATTCTGAAGGATTTTTTTTCGTCTCAGGGTTTGGACTTTCTCTCCGTGACGGAATCTTGGATTTCTTCTGGTGAGTCCAGTGTTTTCTCAGAACTTTTACCCCATGGTTGCTCATATTTTAATACCCCAAGGCTCTCGGGCCGTGGAGGAGGTTTAGCTGTCATTTATAAATCTTGTTTTGACTGTAAGCAGTTGTCCCCCCCGACTGCTTTTTCTTCGTTTGAACTGAGCATGTTTGAGCTCGGCTGCACTCCTCCACTTTTGTGCGCAGTCATATATAGGGCTCCCAAGTACAATAAGGATTTCATACGGGACTTTTCTGATTTTTTGAGTGATTACATGTCCAAATATGAGCAAATTTTATTTTTAGGAGACTTTAATATCCCGGTGTGCAGCCCTGGAAAGCCGCTGGTGAAGGATTTTTTAGATTTAGTGGATGCATTTGGTCTCACTCAATCAGTGAAGGGCCCAACGCATGAACGTAAACACACCCTCGACCTTGTCTTATCTTATGGATTGTCTATTTTAAACTTGGTAATTGGTGATGCATTGTTTTCCGACCATATGCCAGTTTTATTTGATTTTATTCCTGTTTCTAAAGCTGTTAAACCCTGTGCTCCTGCTCGAAGCTGCCGTGTTTTTAACTCATCCACTGCTGCTCATTTTTCCACAGCCTTTAATAGTTTAAATTCACAGCTCTCTGTGTCTCTCAGCACTGAGGAGTTTTCACTACATTTTGATTCTTTATGCAACACTATTCTGAATGATGTGGCCCCAATTAAAATTAGGCGTTCAAAGCCTAAATCTGACCCGTGGTTGAGTGACCACACCCGTGCCATTAGGCAGGTATGCAGGAAAAATGAACGCAAGTGGAGAAAGGATGGTCTCCAAGTCTCATTTGATATGGTGAGAGAGAGTTGGCGTCGCTATCAACAAGCTGTAAAAACAGCCAGAGCCAAATATTTCTCTGACATTATTGTTGCCAACTCTCACAACCCCCGTGTTCTTTATGATACAATCAACACGGTCCTAAATTCACATGAACCGGTTCCTATTGAAGCATCTAAAGAACTTTGTGATAAGTTCCTTCAATTTTTTTTGGACAAGGTTACGAACACGAGGGCTTGTATTTCTTTTCCTTCCCATGACCCTTCCATCCTGGTCCCCTGTCCTGCACTTTTTGATCATCTGGAGCCTATTTCTCTCTCCTACCTAGAGAAAATTGTCACCAGTATGAAACCATCAGGTTCCCCCCTTGATGTTGTACCTCCTTGTTTTCTTAAGGAGGTATTTTCTACAGTTGGCTCTTTTGTTCTAAATTTGATCAATAGCAGCTTAATGTTTAGCGTGGTGCCAGGCAATTTTAGACATGCTGTGGTTCAGCCATTATTGAAAAAACCTGGCCTTGATCCTACCTCTTTGTCCAACTTTAGGCCAATTTCAAAGTTACCTTTTATTTCAAAAATATTGGAAAAAGTTGTTTACACCCAGCTGAAGGACTTTTTGGATGAATTTAAAATTTTGGAGGTCTTCCAGTCTGGTTTTAAAACCTACCATAGCACTGAATCTGCTCTTTTAAGGGTTTTTAATGATATATTTTTATCGCTGGATTCTGGAAACTGTGTTTTACTTGTGCTTTTAGATTTAACAGCTGCTTTTGACACAGTCGACCATGAAATTCTTATCGCCAGATTGGAGCAATGGGTGGGCATCACTGGCTCAGCTCTGCAGTGGTTTAGGTCCTACCTTTCCAATCGAAGCTTCAGTGTGAAGATTGATAATTTTACCTCTGCATCTGCTGCCCTCCCCTGGGGTGTACCCCAGGGATCTATCCTTGGTCCTCTGCTCTTCTCACTTTACCTTCTGCCACTCGGCTCTATTTTCAGGAAACATGGTGTGCAGTTTCATTTGTATGCGGATGACTGTCAAGTCTATTTTCCTGTAAAACAAAATGGCTCCACGCAGTCTCTTCTGGACTGTCTTGGTGACATTAGAGGGTGGATGGCGCTTAATTTCCTTCATTTTAATGATAAAAAGACCGAGGTTATGGTCTTTAGATCTAGTGCTCCTGACAGTCCCACCACTTTTGATTTTTCCTCTTTGGCCCCATATGAAAAGTCGATTGTGACAAATCTAGGAGTGAAAATTGACCCCTGCCTGAAACTGGACTGTCACATCAACAGCATGGTTAAGTCCTCGTTCTTTCATCTGAGGCGCCTGTCAAAAATCAAGCCCCTCCTTTCTAGACGCCACTTAGAGACAGTAATCCACGCTTTTATTACTTCACGCCTGGATTATTGTAACTCTCTTCTGATTGGAGTAAATAAGGCCTCGCTTTCTCGGTTGCAGCTGGTACAAAATGCTGCTGCACGATTTTTGACTGGTACAGGCAGACGTGAGCACATCACTCCAGTTTTAATGTCCCTTCATTGGCTTCCTGTCCAGTTTCGAATCCATTTTAAAGTTTTATTGTTTGTTTTTAAGTCTTTGAACGGTTTTAGTCCCTCTTATCTGTCTGAACTGCTTCAACTTTATGTGCCATCACGTGCTCTCAGATCCGCTGACCAGATGCTTTTAGCAGTCCCAAAAACCTTTTATAAGACCAGAGGAGACAGAGCATTTTCAGCTCTGGCTCCTAAATTGTGGAACGAGCTGCCACTGAAGGTCAGGCAGGCCCCATCAATATCTGTTTTTAAAACTCGTTTAAAAACACATATGTTTTCATTGGCTTTTAAACCAGAATGAGTTCACATCTCTGTTTTAGTGTTGTATTATTTTACTTGTGATGTACCGATATTTATATGATTGAGATTGATTGTTTTTATTGTTTTGTGCTTGTTTTTATTCTTGTACAGCACTTCGGACGGCTGCTGCTGTATTTTTAAGTGCTTTATAAATAAACTGGTATGGTATGGTATGGTATATACTACATACATACACATATATATATATACTACATACATACATATATACTACATACATATTACATATATACTACACGCATACATACATATTACATATATACATACATACATACATACATATTACATATATACTACATACATACATATATACTACATACATACATATTGCATATATACTACATACATACATATTACATATATACTACACGCATACATACATATTACATATATACTACACGCATACATACATATTACATACATACTACACGCATACATACATATTACATATATACTACACGCATACATACATATTACATATATACTACACGCATACATACATATTACATACATACTACACACATACATACATATTACATACATACTACACACATACATAATACATACATACTACATGCTACATACATACATGCTACATAACACATATGCAGTGCTTTAAAGAAATTTCTTCAAATGAACATTCACTTGGCCTAAGGATGAGCTGCTTAGATTTTAGTGGTCAAGGTTAGGATCACATAACCAATCATTCTGTTCTCTTTATATTCCAGGACATTGAATCCAGAGAGGCTGAGGCAGACATTGCGGAGAAGACCATGGGCATCTACACTGTCCGAGCAGAGGGTCGTGGTCCTGATGGTCCAGGTAATGGACACTTTGCTGATGTTGGAGTTGTGCTGGAAGGTGTGGAAGTCCTCCATAACCTACAGAGTGTCAGCCATGCGTGCGTGATGCTTTATGGACTGATCTATGCACTCAACTTGAGCTATCCGAAAAGCCTGACCCGTACATTCGAGGTGTACCAGAAAATCCTGATGAACCTGGACTCAGCCAAGCTGTCACCAAAAGTACAGACACTGAAACTCAAATTGCCCCAGTGATTTGGCTGGCAATAATGCACATACACAGCTACCTGATTTTTTGTCAGTTTCTCCATCATACAGACTGTTTAAATCCCTTATAGTTTTTGAAGGGTGTGTCAGGAAAATACCTGTTTAATGTTCTTTTTTTTTCTTTTGATGTTGAAGCACTTAACAGGAAGTGATGTGTGCTCCATGGATTTGGCTGGCAATAATGCACATGCACAGCTACCTGATTTTTTTGTCAGTTTCTCCATCATACAGACTGTTTAAATCCCTTATAGTTCTTGAAGGGTGTGTCAGGAAAATACCTGTTTGATGTTGTTCTTTTATTTCTTTTGATGTTGAAGCACTTAACAGGAAGTGATGTGTGAATGTGGCTGTGTAGGTGAGTTCATAGATGGTTGGTTTCTAAAATGTTTTAGCGGGACATATTGTATTACCTCAGCTCAAACCAGATTTTTTTTCTTGAATTGTTTCCAGATTCAGTGGAGTTAAGTGTTACAAAGATTTGTTCTAAAAGGTGCTTAAGTTTCTACAAAATCCACTAAGGTGAAGTCTTTATTTTTTTTACTTGTAATATTTTAGGAAAAGTATGGCCAAAATGGGACCTATGGTCTTGTGAATATGCACAAGTGAAACTTTAATTTTGATATTATAATTTTGTGTATTTAATATGATTTGAAGTTTAATAAAGATGTTGAAAGAACAACAACTGATTGCTTCATTAAGATTGTTGGTATGAATGGAAAGGAATTGCATAAATGTTATGCATTTTGATTAATTTAGTTCATTACATATGCATAAATGACATGTAATTAAAATAAATATATGCTATTTATATTGAATAATAAACCTGATTATTA
>JBBPBX010052745.1:0-11430 GCA_038048925.1 Garcialebias charrua
TCATTCATTATACGCCCTCGCGTTATATTGGCTAAAGCCGAAGCTTTAAATTAATACCGCTGTTTCTATTTAGCATGTCAGTCTCACAACATCATCCATCATATCCAAAGCTTTTATTAAAAAAAAAAAAACTGACTACCCGTAAAGTATAAACATTACAAAACCGGCAGTCATTTACTGCAGGTTATTTAAAATGATAGTAATAGAAGCCATTAACTTCATCCACAAATTTACATCAGTTAGCATTAAGGTTATCCTTCCTTATAGATGCCAGTACACTCAGCCAGATCAGCATCTGTATGCATCTGAGCTTAAAAACATATAGGTTCATAGCTATTATTATTATTATTATGTATTCTTTATTTTAGCTGTAGGTGGTAATGCCTGAGTTACTTGTCATAAAAACCTTTTATATATTTTTTATTTTTGTTAGATTCTAGCTGGCTGATTACCAGAAGACTGTGCAGTGGTGTGCCAGGAGATACCAAGACCAAAGCATTTCTGAATCCAGGTACGGTAAGTTTAAAGTGTCTGTGACATCATCTTCCTTCTTTTCATGAAATGATAGAAGATATATTATATCATTCAACTATGTTCGTTTTTGCAAACAAAATGATAAATTAATGAAAATTCCTTTCAAACTGAGATTAAAATTAAAATCAGTGTTTCTTCTTGGAATATCCGACTACACGCGAATGCACCATCTGTGACGTAGGAGGATGAACCTCGAGTCTGCGTGTGCCAATGATAACGCATCAATTCTCTGCCAGATCGCCTTTTTTTGTATAATGCCGTTACGTTGTGTCGCATTTGGGTGTTCTAATATCATCAGTGAACAAGTGAGCCTTTTCACTTTCCCAAAAGATGAAATACTTCGTCAAGTATGGAATAAATAAAGCTGCCCCCGCTCTCGGAGCGCACTCGCTTCCTGAACAGGTAAGACAAAAAAAAAATACGGGTGCGGACCTAAATTAGAACCTGCTGTTTCTGCTCATCTAACTTCCTGCTTCCCAAACTGAAGACAAATTGCTCAAATCTTAACTTAGATTGCTAATTTCGTCGTTTTATTTATTGTCCGCCATGAATATTTAATAGGGGCGTTCTAAAGACGTTCATCCTCCTACGTCACAGATGGTGCATTCGCGTGTAGTCGGATATTCCAAGAAGAAACACTGATTTTAATTTTAATCTCAGTTTGAAAGGAATTTTCATTAATTTATCATTTTGTTTGCAAAAACGAACATAGTTGAATGATACAAGATATATATCTTCTATCATTTCATGAAAAGAAGGAAGATGATGTCACAGAGACTTTAACTAACAAAGGCTACTTTGTCAAGATTTATTTTACTTATTTTTGGCAATTATTAAATGTTCCTTTGTTTTATCTATTTAGTCATACATGTTTATTAGCAGGTAATATGTAAAACCATAACAATGTAAAACCATAACAGCCTGCACATGGACGATAGAAGATTTTCTGTCAGCTTTTTGTAGTTTTTGTATTTCGTATAAATTCTCTGTACAGATTTCTTCTGCTCATATTAGAACATTTGCACATAATACATTCTCAGTTGTTGTCATTAAAATCTAAATATATTAATGGCTTTTTGAGCAGCTAGATGTTAGCTGCTCAAATACTACAGATACTAGCTATATTAAGCAGATATTCTACAGAACCTTCCAAAAAATGATGTCGCCTCGTTTGAACCCTTGAAAGATTTTATTTAGCAGATTTATGACAGATACAAAACGGCAGAAAAAACTTGATTCAGTAAAGCACAGCTGAAAAAAAAGTAGTTATAATAAATCACAAGTTTTATTTTAGAATAAGTAAAAGACAAACATTTATAGAATCTTAATTAAACAAACAGTACAAAACAACTTAGAACTGTGCTGAACCAACTTTGTTATTTTAAAGGATTAATTTATTTTATTTTTTCATCAGTCAGGTCCCAAGTTTGTCATAATGTAACTTAGGAATTCGCTTTGCATTTTATGTCCTTGCCATCAACAATAAAACAAACAAACAAACAAACAAAAAAATCCCTATCATATACATTCAGTTGCATTTAGAATTGGACTAGTCCTACTCCCAGTGTTGTCAAAAAAATAATAAAAAAATAGCTTTTTAATTTTATCTACAATTTCCCCAAAAAATAACTCTAACTCGTTATTTTTGTCTCTATAGTATATGTTTTTTTTTATTATCTAACCACAGCTTTGTCTTCTGCATATACAGTACATATCATCTGTAGCTCGTGCTGTGACAAAAACAAGCAACAAAATCAATGAAAAACGAGGTCAAAACAGTCAACTGGGTAATAAAAAAAAAAGAAAATCTCAGCATCTATTACAATGAACAGAACTGGAAACTTTGAACATAAAAACATGTTTTAAAGCAGTTTTATTTGATTTAACAGAGCAATACTGCTGCACAGTTATAGCCAAAATAATTGTTAGAATTACGGTATTTTTATCATAATTGAGTTGTACATCAATTTGACTGAAACATGGGATGATTTATTATAGATGTATATACTTTACTATTGATAAGTAATACCAGTACAGAGTAGATAAGTGAGACAGATAGGGTTGGAGGGAGAAAGATGTTTTAGCTTCTAAATGTTGCTCATAATCGTAGATCATGGATAAAATCAATAAAGTGTAATGAAAAGCCTTTCTCCCTCCTGCATCCTTCTCATTGCTGTTCTCCACATTTCATGACATGCAATGTCGTCATGATTATTACCAATATTTTTTATGTCCGTGATTAATGTGTTACTAAGACACGATGCAGTTCTAGCGAGACGGATGAAGACATTGTAAACATCAGCACCTTACAGCTTTCTTTTGCTTCTCTCTATGGCACAGCCATATTTTTTATTTAAAGTAAAACTGTCTTTCAAGCTCCTGCAAATAAATTGTGATAAAAAATGTTTTCTGTCCAATCACAACTAGAGGCTAATTTATTAGTTAACGTTATTCCTTTCTTATATACTTTGAAACAACCTAGTCATATTAAATCGGAATAAAAGTGTAGCTCAAATAAAATGTTCCTTTTTTCTGTGCTGTTATTTATTTATTGTATATTTAATTTTTGCATCTGTTTGCATCTCTTGTGTTCAGATTTGTACCAGAAGATGAACGGCCTGTCCATTCGGGAGCTATGCGGCCTGTTCTGCTGCCCCCCTTGTCCCAGCCGCATCGCAGCCAAACTGGCTTTCCTCCCTCCAGAGCCCACCTATGCTTTACTCCCAGACCCAGAAGCAGGTTCTGGGGCTACAACTGTGACTGCTTCTAACTCTGGGGCTGCTCCTCCTTCACTGGGAGCACCAGGACTGCGTTCGCGGCTGGGCACTAATAGTGGAGGTGACAGGGGCGGTGGAGGAGGCGGTGGTGGTGGTGTTGTTGGTGGCAGCAGTGGGGCCATTGGGACCGGTGGCAGCGGCGGCAGCAGTAGTATCGTGGGTGAAGGGAGGTGGAAGCTGCATCTCACAGAGAGAGCAGAGTTCCAGTACTCACAGAGAGAGCTGGATGTGACGGATGTGTTTCTGACCAGATCTACTCGAGGGAACAGGGTTGGATGTATGTACATTCGCTGCGCTCCAAATGCCAGGTGAGACGGAAACTGAGCATTATCAGACACGCACATTACAACCTTTTTATATCCGTGGTAACATTCTCAGTAACATTGTTAAATGTATCCCCACTGAGCCTTCACTGTTGGTGTTTAACTTCCTCTGTTTTTCTTTTCTACTTTGTCAGGTTCACAGTGTTGTTTTCACATGGCAATGCAGTAGACCTGGGTCAGATGAGCAGCTTCTATATCGGCTTAGGCACACGCATCAACTGCAATATTTTCTCCTATGACTACTCAGGCTACGGTGTCAGCACTGGGAAACCGTCAGAGAAGAACCTTTATTCTGATATTGATGCCGCCTGGCACGCTCTGCGCTCCCGGTAAACAAAGATGCTGTTTCTGTCGGGGTTTAAAATTAATTGCTCAAAAATGCCTACCAAAGTGCGGTAGAATAAGTAACGTCTACCGGTACTCAGATTGCAGGCCAATAATGTGTTGAAGAAAAGAGGATTTGCTTGACTAATTTCAGAACAATTTTTTTCTTATCTCCCACCATCAGCCAGTTCACAATCTAACCGTGGCTGTTTAATAAACTGACTTTCTTTTGCATCCTTTTTTCAACATCATGTGATACATTTAAAGTAATTAGACGATTTCTCCAGCAAATCAGCTACAACACACAGAAGGACTTTTGTATTAAGTTCCAGCCTCCTACAGAGAGAGAGATGAGCAGATTAACAGCTTCTTCTTTAAATTATTTACTAAGTTTTTGGGTCCAGAAAGGCCACTTAAAATGTTGTAATGCTATTATTTTACTCAGGGATACAAGAGTGTACTCAAATCTACTAAAGTCTGTTCAGAATACTTTATGAAAGTTAAAATGACTAGAAGCTTGAGCTAGTTCTACCATTGCTTTTTGTTGTATTTCTGTTGTTATTTTTATAAAGCATGATGCTAATTCTTGTCAAAATGACAGGTAGAATGGAGCTTGTTAATCTACACATGATAGTTGGCATATTAGTTGACAATAATAGACAAGTTTTCAGAATGTAACGTCCCACTTTTGTGTACTTTTACTTTGAAATGCATGCTTTTGTTTTTTAGGTATGGCATCAGTCCTGAGAACATCATCCTGTATGGTCAGAGCATTGGCACTGTGCCCACAGTGGATCTAGCATCAAGGTTTGAGTGTGCTGCTGTGGTACTTCACTCTCCTCTCACCTCCGGCATGAGAGTGGCCTTCCCCGACACAAAGAAAACATACTGCTTCGATGCCTTCCCAAAGTAAGTCCAGTACATGAGACAGAACACAGAACGTCCGCTGTGGGCACTTCACTCCTAACCTCTCTTTTGGCGTTGTGTGTTATTGGAGATGGATGTTTATACTCTAAACCAAAACTAAAAAGAGAATTTAATACAGAAAATTTTCAACAACAACAAAAATATTACAATACAACTGAAAACAAAACATCTGTCGTAGTGAAAAATAAAAAAATATATGCAATGAGCTGTTTGTATAAGTATGCTCACCCTCACACAAGCAGGTTGTTGAAACATCTTCTAATTTAATTGCAGCTTTTATTCTTCTTGGTAAGGAGTCTTGGCAGCAGGACACACCTTGACTTTGTAATATTTGCCAACTTGTTTTTGCAGAAGTGCTCCAAGTCTGTCAAATGTGAGGATGTCTCTTGTACCCAGATCTCTTTAGGTCACCTTGCAGTTTTTCCATCAAATATAGGTCTAGACTTGACTCATCTTCTAAAACAAATATTTTCTTCTGATGAAGCCATTCAGTTCATTTGGGTGTGCGAGTTTTGATATTCAGCTTTCTAGCAGCCCTGAAAATTTTAGACAAAAAACAAACAAGTATTTGGAGCTGTAGACTAAAACACCAGTTCTACCCCAAACCATGAAGCTGTCACCACCGTGTTTCACTGTGGGGCTTTTGTTCCTTTGGTGATGCTGCAGCATTATACCTTTTGGAATTATGGCCCTAAAGTTCCAACATCAGGTTTATCCAACCACAACACAGTAACCCACATGAGTTTGGGAGACTTGATTTGGTATATATTTTTTTAAAGTACTTAACTGGGCCTTGATTTTTTTTTGGGGGGATGGGCAGGGGGTGGGGAGGAGAGAAGGGGCAGATATTTATAAAGAACACAAGAGAGATTGTTGTCACATGTAGCACACAGGCTGTACCTTCCTGCAGCTCGTTCAGCATTGCTGCAGGCCTCTTTAAAAGAAATACAGTACACCCAATTCTTGGTAATGCTGCTGCTGTTCCTTGTTTTTCCTCACTTGCTGACGGCCATTTTTACTGCGTTTCATTGATTATCTAACTTTGAGGAGTTTTTGGTTACCATATCATGACTGATACCTTTCAACATTCAAATTGTTTAATGCTTTGTGACCTCTTTGTGAACCACGGTTTTTGCTGCTAGATGCATCTAAGATAAGGTCAAGAGACTCGGTTTATAGCAGGTGTGTTCCAAACACAAAAACATTGGTAATTTAAAATGGAAAGAGGTGTGTGGACGTTTTGTATCATCATTTCTCTGTCACTGTCACTTGCTGTATCAGTTTGAATAAACCAAAGGATCCTCTAATCCGTTCTCAGAGTTTTAAAGGCTTTTTCAAATAAATGCATTGTTTAAATAAATGGCCGTGTTTAATACTTTTACACAGCTTGTTGGAGGGTTTATTAATTCCACAGTAAATGACAGTGGATAAAGAAATCCAACAGAAATATCTCATACCTTTTCTTTAACTTGATAAGTCTCTGTATTGTGCATTACTGTAAAAAACATTTAATGCTAACAAAATAGTAAAATGCACAACTTTTATCACAGTTACAGTGGTGCTTGAAAGTTTGTGAACGCTTTAGAAGTTTCTGTATTTCTGCACAAATATGACCTAAAGCATCATCAGATTTTCACACAAGTCCTGAAAGTAGATCAAGAGAACCCAGTTAAACAAATGAGACAAAAATGTTATTCTTGGTCATTTATTTATTGAGGAAAATGATCCAATGTTACAGTACATATTTGTGAGTGGCAAAAGTATGTGAACCTTTTCTTTCATTATCTGGCGGGAACTTCTCCCCCATGCACCAATAACTGCAACTAAACAGTCCTGCACACCGGATTGGAGGAATTTTAGCCCATTCCTCCATACAGACCTGCTTCAACTCTGTGATGTTGGTGGTTTCCTCACATTAACTGCTGCTTCAGGTCCGTCCACAACATCTGGATTGGATTAAGATCAGGACTTTGACGTGGCCATTCCAAAACATGAACTTTATTCTTCTTGAACCATTCTGTGGTAGAACGACTTGTGTGCTGAGGGTCATTGTCTCGCTGCATGACCCACCTTCCCTTGAGATTCAGTTCATGGACAGATGTTCTGACTTTTTCCTTTATAATTCTTTGATATAATTCAGAATTCATTGTTCCATCAATGATGGACAATGTGAGAGAGGCATTCAGTTGCTGAGAAGTTACCCTGGGTCCTTTGTGACCTCGCAGACTGTTCCACTACTATCTCTTGGAGTGATATTTGTTGGTCCACCACTCCTGGGGAGGGTAACAATGGTCTTGAATTTCCTCCATTTGTACACAATCTGTCTGACTGTGGATGTGTGGAGTCCAAATTCTTGAGAATTTATTTTGTAATCTTTTCCAGCCTGATGAGCATCAACAACTCTTCTTCTGACTTCCTCAGAAATCTTTGTTTGTGCCATGATCCACTTCCACAAACATGTTGTGAAGATCAGACTTTGATGCTGGTGAAGATTCTCAGTCGTCCAGGACATGATAAATCAAAAAAGGCGTGGACTTTATTTATATACGTCTTCTGTTACAAATAAAGTCCAGTTGATCTTGTATTGAACGCCTTTTTTGATCAGACTTTGATAGATCCTGCTCTTTAAATCAGTCATGGTGCCCACTAACACCTGATCATCATCCCATTGATTGAAAACACCTGACTCTAATTTCACCTTCAAATTAACAGCTACCGTAATCCTTGAGGTTCACATACTTTTAACTCTCACACATATGTAATATTGGATCTTTGTTGTCAATAAATAAATGAACAGATGTGTTTTTCTCATTTGTTTAACTGGGGTTTGTTTATCTACTTTTAGGACTTGTATGAACATTTGAAGTTTTAATTCATATTTATGCCGAAATACAGTGTATAGAAAATTGTAAAGGATTCACAAACTTTCAATCACCACTGTATGAAATGTTATGTGACATGGAAACAGGATAATACATCTCCACTTCTGTTTCTATTGATAAAAGAATCAAAATTCTTCAAAAAACAGTTTTTTGGTGTAAACACACCAAGCTCACAGTTATATTTATCGATTCTGATTCCTGAATCTCTAAACATTTTCTTCCAGCATCGAGAAGGTGTCAAAGATCCCGTCTCCAGTGCTCATCATTCACGGTACGGAGGATGAGGTGATCGACTTCTCTCACGGCCTCGCCTTGTTTGAGCGCTGTCCCAAGGCTGTGGAGCCCCTCTGGGTGGAGGGGGCGGGTCACAACGACATAGAGCTTTACAGTCAGTACTTGGAAAGGCTACGGCGCTTCATCAACCAGGACCTAGCTGCACAGCATGCCTGAGAAACAAGCAGGCTCTCTGCGTTTGTATCTCTGACACTGTGCGTGTGCGTGTGCTTGCATGTGGATGAAAGAGGGCATCAGCATGTTTGCAATGGGTGTGTGTGTGAGTAACAGTGCAAAAAAAGGATGTGTGGTTTTGGTCACATCTGTGTGTCTTTACAGCAGCAGGATAAAAACAGTCTATGTTGTGTTTCCTGTTTTTAAAAGTGAGAAAATTTTGTAATACATCATTAACTTTATACATTTGTACAGTGTTGGTAAAACACTAAAAAAGAAATAAAAACGGAGATGAAATATTTCACCAGTTAATGTTGATCCGATTGAAATTGCGATGCGAGTTTGTTTCGTCTTAAAAGGCACACAGATGTAATTTAGAAGTAAAGTTGGATGAATGCGTTATGACGTAAGTGTGTGTGTGTTCAAATCTCTGTGGCGCCTCAGTGATGTGTGCACACGAGATTATGCGTGTGGGCGTTGACAGAGATGGACATCCTGATGACTTGGAAAGCTGCAAGCGTAGGAGGCTAACGGAGTCTCATCAAGTTGATACTTTTTATTTTTGTTCATGCGCGTCTGAAGAATACCTCCACCGCTTGACCAGCTCTCTTTCCAGTGGACAGACACGGGTCAAGCATGTGCCCCCCCCCCATTGTTTACCAATGAAGGGATATCCATATGACTGCCAGAGCATCCACTAAGTTTTTGTTCAGCTAACACTACTTTTTGTTGGGTTTGAGGAGGATTCATCTCTGATTTGATCACTTTTATGGAAACCAAGGACTGGTCTTGAAAACTTTCTCCAGCTTGTTTGGCTGTGGAGTATTTCAAACTTTAATTCATTTTTTTTTATTCTGAGGAGTCCTTAAAACGATCAATCCTTTGTCTTATTTCCAAGATTTTGGAAAACACATCTCACATGAACTGTTCTCCAGGATTGACCACGTTGTCGTAGAAGCTTGAGCTTAACTCTGTGATTTTCCCGTTTTGTTCAAGTATTGAGACCGCTTCACATCTTGAGTGCACTAACAGATGCTTTACAAAAACAAAAGTATGAAGGAATACGCTAGATTTAGGAAAATTGCAGTCAAGAAGTGACTGCAATCCAGAAAAGAAGTAGCCAAGCACATAACACCCCATAAATCTACTTCATGTCTGCGTCAAACTGTGAGCTGTAGAGAGCTTGGCATGTCCTTTTTATTTTTACTTTCAAAGAGAGCCAGTTTAATTTTCCCCATTTTCTTTTTTTTTTGGCTGGAAAATTACTGGTTGTCACTTCATCATGTTGAGATGAGTGTTTGGCTTTTTGTCTAAACTGGCACGGACAAAAAAAAAAAAAACACATTTCATAAACGTTAACCTACACTTGTAAATCTGAAGTGCAGCTGTGTAGGACGCTGTGAGGGATTCTCGTGAAAAGAAACTTTTGGCGTTCGCTCTAAAAAGCAACTGCCTGATTCCCCCATACTAACAAAGATCATGTTTTATTTATTCAGAACTATCATGCGTTATTGGAAAAATAATGATTAACTTCTTAATCTGGTCCTAGTAGCACTCGTATGAGTCGGCCTCCCGTTAGCCTCATTGTGCTTCTCTTGTAAGTAATCCTGACAGGTTTGTTCAAGTGTGGGCGTCTTGGATTGTTTCGTAACCTTGATGTTACGACTAATCAATGTGATTCAGATCAGGTGCCCGGACGGGACATGGCACCCCCTCTGTTTTGACCTCTGGCCCTAAATGTACAGCAGCTCTCTTATGGGTGGCAGCACGTTCCATTGTGTGACACAAGCCATATTTGAGCCTCTCACTGTTGGTGTGGTGCAGGCTCCACCACATCTTTGCACATCATCATCACACACACACACACATCAAACAAACATACACACATTTACACACACACACAATACTTACATTTATATATCTATGTATATCAGATCACGCATGAAAAGAGCAGGTCTTAAGTTCAGCACTATTGTACAAAGCATCCAAAGTGTAATAAGGGTATAAAATGTAAGTCTTTGTGTCTTTTGTTTGTTATTATTGACTTTGTTCCACAAGCCAGAATCACGTATATGACATTTCTGGGTGGACAACAGGTTCTCGGCCTGCTGTAGTACAAGAAGGTGCTTGCTGCTCAGGAGATCCATCAGTTTCAGTGGTAGTACGTGCGTTTTATTAAAGGGAACATTTCTTAACTATCGCTGACCTGATGACTCCTTGTTCTGGGAGGGCAAGGATCTACATAAGCAGCCTAAAGTGTTCCGAACATCACTTCCATTTCTTGTCAGCTTGAACTGGGAACAATTCCGTTCTCATCCTGTGCTTTGTGTGTCTATGACTTGTTTTTTTAATAATGAGAATCTTCTTAATACTAGGAATCTGAGTCTTCTGTAAACTCTTGAGAGAGCAAGTGCCTCTCTCTGAGATGGACTTCTGTGTTTCCTGGGCGGGTTGGGGACTAAGTCATACTTCTGGAACTACATTAGAGTCATTGGACTAGTTTTAAAAAAAAGAGGTGGAAACTTGCTGTTTTCTTAATGCACCACTAATGTTGGCATATATATTGTATCCTCTGGCCTTGAATGTGTATTGATGGGGTTGGGAGGGGGTGGTGGGGGTTGAGCAGTAAAAACTGTATGCATGTCTGTTGTGTTTTGCAGAGCAAAGGACAGGACGGATTATTATCTATTGTGTAGTTTATGTGGAGGTAAAGCTGAACACATGATATGGAAAGCTCCTTTAAGAAAAAAAAAAAAAAAAAGATGGGAAGTTTTAATTGATTTTTTTATTGCTGATACTAATTGATGTATTGTTGAGTTTTGTGCTAGAGTTTGAGTGTGATTAAAATTGGCAGGAGGGTCTAGACAATATAAGTAGACTGTTTATATGGTTACTGTTCTTATCTATTCTATTCTTTGTATTATTTGTAATTTTATGTTGCTTTTTTGAACTGAAAATATGTAATGAAATTAATTCATGGACTGAACCTTGACCTTTTTATGGAAGACAAAATAAAATCACTTCTGTACAAAATGGAAATTCTTGAACTCATGTTTTTATTTATACAGTAGTGTGTATTGGGGAGGAGGTCCTGCCCCAAGTGGAGGAGTTTAAGTATCTCGGGATCTTGTTCACGAATGAGGGAAAACTGGAGCGTGAGATCGATAGGCGGATAGGTGCAGCGTCCGCAGTGAAGCGGGCGCTGTACCGGTCTGT